>CAEGAF010097510.1:0-12668 GCA_903067075.1 Micropoecilia bifurca | reverse complement strand
AGTTTTTGTCTAAATTAAGGTGAATTCATGGTTCCTTTTTCCACATAATGTAACTGTAGTGTTTATGATAAAAAAAATAGATAAATAACAATTATGTGATCGGTATCGGGGATCGGAATCGGCGATCGGCTCTCAGGGGTGATCGGTATCGGGATCGGCAGGAAAAAACCTGATCGGCACATCCCTAATAATCACTTAAATCTTTTATAAAATGAAAAACATTTCAACTAACAGGAGCAAAGAAAAGCTGTTTTAAAATAATTAACATTAAAATTAAAAGCCATAAAAAAACCCGTTTATTTAGCAAAAGTAGAAAGAAGTTCAGTGGTTGTGAAAGTAACGGTCGAGGCTTTCTTGTGGGTTGGGAAAAGCTCAGTTTTGGGGGCATATTTCAGATAAACAAGAAAAAAATCTAAAATTAATATTTTTTTGTAATAATTGTAAAGAAATTTAAAGCAAAGATAACCTGATTATAAAAAAGAAAACCTTGTTTTTTTAGAGACCATACAAAATCAACTCCTGTGGAAATGATCCACCCAACAATACAATGTAATATTTACTGGTCGTCTCATAATTGGTGAGTTTACGACGTTTTAATGACGTAAAGCACTTTGACCTGCTTTATTGCTCAAATGTGTTATAAAAATAAACTTGACTAGACAAGCCTGGCACAACAGACCAAGCTGGTTTTCATTTTAATAAGCAAAACAATTATCTGAAAAGTTTAAATAACACAATAAAAGGGGGATAAATGTGTAAAGGAAAGAAACGTAAAAGTATTTTATCTAAACTTCTGATTCTGGCTCCCTGGATGAATTGAAACCTGTTCATAAAGACGACCTGTGAGAACTCAGCCCTGCGTTCCTGCTGATGATGAATGGCGACATGTTTTTCTTTGTGCTAACGTTAGTTAGCAGCAGCTCACTGAGTTGTGGCTGCTTGTTTCTGGCCTCCACCTCAAGCAACACCGGTTGGGTAACGGCCACACAGGAAGATCTCACCACAAGTAGGTCACAGTCACATAACCGCTTCCTGCGCTGACACACTGACCTAAATTACCTTCAAAGATTTCACCTATATTTCTCCTTTTATTGGAAAAACTTCTAATTATTTCTTCACACTTCAGGTGTGGAATTAATGGTCCTTATGTTAGAATGATGGATGTCACCAGAGTAAAACCTCCATCTGGCCATTATGACCCTGCAGATCAGTTTCCTGTTATGTACATGAGTTTGGTTTTTCAGAACAATGTGACATTTGAGAAGCCGTTGGATAAGCATGTGCAGGTATTAGGGTTATCAGGAAAGACTCCATCTCAAAGGCGTCTGATTTCACGAGGATGACATTAAATAAGACGTTTCCATTCAAAACAAAGTGACTAGATAAAACCTGGCCCCATCTTGAACCCTCAAGCTGAAAACAGAGTTAAAGAGCATTGAAATAAAATCACCAGCGCTAATTGGATGACGGTTTGCCAGGTGTCAGGGCAGCTGTGCACTTTTCAGAGGGTGTACCTACTTTTAAAGCTGCTCTGTGAGTCTGAAACACGTGTCAGGAGAGACCTGTTCTCTACGGGGACAAAGTTAGGGATGCACTGATCCACTTTTCCCACTTCTGATATCTGAGGTTTAGAATCAGCCGATACCGAAAACCGCTGATCTGGCCATAAATGTTTATTTGTTTAAACAAATGTACTGAAATCCTGATGTATTTGACACCTGTGCACCAGCACTAATGTCCCTTAAATACACAAAATCTCTTCACAAACATGGAAAAACAACCCAACTTTAATTTGCTCGGTGACTGTAACCAAGGAGAATAAAAAACTGGTAAAAACATGTCAAAATAAACTGCAACAAATCTTATTTGAAATGGTTCAGAAAGTGCAATTAATTACTCTAAATATAATGTAAAATAAATAATAAAGCATGAAGTCGCTCAGAGGACAAAGTATAGAATTAGACTGAATAGATTCGAAACAGTCACTAAAACCTGATCTAGAGATTTTTCCAATATCGGGACTGATCCAGACAGATTTTGGATCATATGCCATCATAAGAGGATAAACATGCTTTGCTGCTAATAATATAAAAATGTAAGGTCATATTTAACGTAACAGCTGATTTATTTATAATTACTGTAGTTGAAACCTAAAATAAATGCATTTGAATCTGAAGTGTTATTGAAATCCTGTGTTTTCTGCAGGAACCGCCGGCGGCACTGGAGCATTTTTAGACCCAGACGAGCGCCGAGTCAGAAGCTCTGCAGTGATTGGTTCTGTAATGAGCTAAAAACAGACATGAGGAGGGAAACGGACCAAACAGGCCAGTGACCCCTGAACTCGGCCCAAAGAGACGCAGCTCTTCACACGACTGGACTCAGTGAATTCCCATCGACCCTGAAAGGCAGGCGCAGCCAGACACTGAGCCTCATGTCCGCCTGCAGGCTGACCTGCACCAGGGGGATTATGGGAAAGCAGATTTAAACCAAAGGGCACCTTGTGGCTGTGGAACCACCTCCAGCTCAACTCTGACTATTATTTAGCATATTTTGCAAATAAAAACTGAATTAAACTAGAAAAATCTGTGTTCTGAAAACATGCTTAGCATAAAAAAATCCACCATACTTAAATCACTAAAAGCAAATACAGATCTAAAAATATTAATTTCAGTAATTTAGACAAAAAGTAAACTTTAGAGATTTGTCTCTGGAAATGAGTGAAATGAGGCTTTAAAAGCAGAGAAATGCTGACATCATGCTGCAGAGTGCAGAACTGCAGCTGCCTGGAGGAAAGTCCTCCTGTTTATCAATCCCAGATTAGATTATTTAGATCATGAGCTGTTGTTTCCACACCCGGTCAGAGCAAAAGTCATCTCAAAGTTTGGCTCCAGCTAAGAGAAGCAATAACAACAATAATAATACAGGAAAGTGAGAGTGAAGCTACAATCTTTGTTTAATGAACTGAAACAATAAAACTTAGAAAGTGTTAATAATGCTCTGACTGCAAATCAACAACTAACAAAAAAATATATTTTTTTTACACGTTATTTGTTTCAGTTTGCAAAAACTGAATATAATTTACTTCACTTGCAGTTTTTGAAACCAAAATCATGATTTTGAACTGGAATAATCCTGAAATCCCCACTTGGGTTTTATTTTTTTTACCTCTAAAAAATTAGATCAATCACATTTGATGAATTAAGAACATTTTACATCAGTAGCCTATGAAGAGAAATTCAGAATCAGCAGATCAAACCTGAAACAACCAGAAATGAGAGAATGACAAAGGAACCAATTTAAAGTTTTACATTTTTACAAATACTGGACATTTTATTCCTGTTTCTGATTTGAAGAAAGATTCCACTGGTCAGATATTCCTGAACCAACCAGGTGACTCCAAAGAGTCCAGAGGGACAGTCATTTCTCTCGACCGTACAAAACAAAACTGAAATTATGGATTCTAACTTTCCTAACGGCCAGAACTTTGATTTAACTAGACCAGTTTCCTCATTTACATCAATAATGTGTTAGCAATGGAAGGAAAACTTGATCCGTTTTCCTTGGGAGCTAAATATTAAGAAATTATACTTCTGAGAATAACACATTTTAGAAATTCACACATACTTTCCAACTGAAAACATCCAGAGTCAATGGTGCTTAACTTCTGTTTGTTATCTTAGCATTTAAAAGCACAAATAAAAATATTCGCAGTGAGTGAAACTTGTTCCTCTTTCCTCAGTGAGGAGCTGCAGAGTGAATAGTTCAGAGCCAAACTCGGACAAATCGTCTTACCTCCACCTGTTGACCCCAACGTTAGACGAGCCTGCGAACCAAGGGTCCAGGAAGTAGACGCAGCGCACGGTGCCAGCGCCCCGCACCGCCTCCCGCAGGGCCGGGTTGTCGTGGAGCCGCAGCCCCTTTCGGAACCAGTGGATGGAATTTGGGGCCATCGTATTCTGCAAAGGGCCAACAGAAAGTAGTAAATAATCAAACATCAGGAGTCAAGTACTTTCAGGACATGCAATCTGGATTTGAATGCAGCTTTTAACCAGGATTCATTATTTTGTGTCCAAACGGCAGTTTTCTGGATCATAAGGCGGTTCTGAGAGCTGCAGCTGCACACAAAGCCAGAGACGAGCAGGACAGGAAAAAATGTCGCCTCGGTCCCTGAAAACGTCCAGGACACGTTGAGGTTGAGCTCCTCCTGTCATCAGTTCTCCTTCTGATCGGCTGGGAATTTGGGAAATTTTCTGGACCAATAATAAGTAGGGTTTTCAGAATAAGCTGTAAATTAATCACATTATTAATTAAAACAAACTGAATTTCTACTTGGGAAAAGTTTGAGAATGTGTTCTTGCGTCATTTTGCCATGAAAATGATCTCAAAATGATGTTACTGTTCATCACAATAACGTCTGGCACAATTTATCATCCAACAAAATGATCAGGTGCAAGATAAGTTACTAAAATAAGAACTTTAACTTGGTTGCAGATCCAAAAGGTTCTCCTAAAACTCGAGTCTTTCTGTTGGCAGACGACAGGCGTTCATTCACTCTGCTGGCTTCGATACAAACACAAAGATGGGTCACCTCTGCCTTTTTCTGAATGCATGTCTGAACACAGTCAGAACTCAAGCTGTTATTTTTCCCGTTTGACCAAAGGGCTCCAGGCTCCAGCGTGGAAACCGGACGCTGAACTGAGCAGCTGAAGGAAGACGAGCAGAGAGTCTGTGGCAGACGAACGGCTGCTAATCAGAGGAGCCTCATCCGCTGCAGAGCAAGCTGCCGCTTGGCGCGGCTGCAGCCTCTTCCACCGGCTTGTTTTGTGAATGGAAGGATCAGAAAATCACCCACTGACAGCTAGAAGGACCATATGCTCATCACTCTTTGAGATCTGGTTGCTATTTTTACACTAGCAGGAGCCAAAAAGGTCCGACGCGTTAAATGGATTCACAGAACTAGATTCCCACAAATATCAGCAAAAATATCACCATTTTAAAAATAACACATAGTTCATTTATTCACTGACTGTTTATTTTTTTCAATGGGAGCCATTTTAAAGCTGCACAAAAAAGTTGTGGGTTCAAATCCCAGCGTGCATAAAGATGTTCTCCAGATGCCCGAATGTGTTTTCTCTGGGTGCTTCAGCTTCCTACAATACGACTTTGGGTTATAAAATATTCTAAATTAACTTTAAGTCTACATGGTTGTTTGTCCCGTGTCTAAATTACTTGACCAATCACCAGGAGCCTCATCCATTTTCCTTGTCCTCGATTGGCTGTAACCGTGGCGATATGGAAAACCATACATGTTAGCTTCTGTGCCAAGATGGTTTCCACTGGACGTTTGAAGGCACGTTAAGGTGCATCTGGTGTCTAAACTGTTAAGTTAGTTCACAAACTCTATGCTTAATGAGTTTAATCCAAATATTCATCCATTATCCCTTTTTATGCAAAAACTACCATCTAGATTCATAGTTTGTCACTAAACACACTTATGTACTCAAATATAAAAACTTATACAACAGGTGGAATCCTAACAGCATCGACTCAGTTCAATCCAAATTAATCACTTCTAACAAAAAAAAAATCCCAAGACGCTTCATGAGAAAAACAGCCGTAAAATGGATGAGAATTAAATTAAATTCACTTTAAATCAACTTGTTCTCCTCACACCAAATGTATTGAATCCACTGAATTCAATACAACACAGTCACATTCATATCTAGATCTAAAGGATCAATCCAACTTATTCCAAATCAGTCTAATTTGGCCAAAATCCGATAATAAATCATAGTTTAGTAAATATATTCAATTAGATTTAACTATAAAAACAGTTGACATCTGATTTTGTCCATTTTATTTCAGTGCAACACAATTAGATTCAGATTCAAATCAAATTAAATGCAACTTTGTTATTTTCAATCCATGTTGCTCCAATGCAGTGTAGATAAATACAGATTCAATAAAATATATACAATTTAATCAATTATGTTACAATTTTAAATAAAACAATGGAGCACCTTAACAGAAAACATTTAACTAAATGTAATAAACCATAACAAATAATATTACCACAATACTATGATTAAAGTTATTAAAAAAGACTCCAAGAGGAGTCTTTTGTTTTTTATACTGAAAACAGGATGCTGATAGAAAAGTGCTGAATTATTAATGTTAAAAATATTCACATTTCATTATTCAATACTCATTGAAAATCTAATCTTGCCATATAGGGATTATTTATATCAAAACGTATTGCATTAAAATCCTATAAAGTATATTCTATTGTAATAGTTTGGTTATAATTAATTTAAATGGTTATTATTTTCTGATAAATCCTATAAAAGTCACAGATCTGAGTTCCGTTTATAAAAACAGACGCTTTCTGTCTAAAGTATGAGGTCAGCGATGGAAATTAGGTCACATCGACTGTCTGAATGGGGCCCGAAACGCTGCACAACACTTCAGATTAACTCAAAAATTAGTATTTACATAATGTTAAGCAAACATACATTCATAATTTCTCATTTTGGCCTCAAGTAGTTGAAAACAGACGTACATTTAAGCAGGAGGAAGTTTACTCGTCTGCTGGGAAAGACCGAAACGGGGTCACCGGAGCGCAGCTTATGTAACCTGTTTCTACCACTTTACATTAAAATAAAACACACAAGGCGCGAATAAAGCCTCGCCATACCTGGTGCTGGCTCCCCGGGAGTGATGTTTATGTCAAACCCAGAGGTAGAAGCATTTCTTCGGTCCTGTAGAAGAGTAAATCAGCGCTGTGTGCCAGCGGTCTCCGCCTGAGAATCCCTCCGCGCTCCTCCGCTGCCCTACTACTGTACCGCGTTTCATAACAGACGAAGCCACTGCGCATGTTCCGAGCTATATATACGCCGGCTTCGTGTTGCGTTCACGGTCCAAGGGGTTTTCACGTAAACCAACGTATTTGCTAATCCTGTCCACTCAACATACCACGTTTAACAATGAAATATAGAAAATAAGAACAAATATTAAATTTTATTAATTCAATATTGTGAATAATAAAGTTTGTGTACATAATTTAGCTTTTAAATGCTAAGCGACTTTGTAAAACATGTTATAATTTTGTCGATTAAAGCTGTTATTTTCAGAAAGAATATAAAGAAACACTATCGTGAATACTAATTGAGTAAAATATTTTTTTGTCTATCCATCTGACTGTCTGTTTTTAGTTCCTTGAGCATTAAGACCTGCGACTCATTCAAAACGTCTAAGAATTCCCATGTTTATAAAAGTAACATTAGCCCAACCAAACCTGAACTCAGACGTATTTCCGAGGCGGACAAGCCTATTGGTCGGTATGTTGTCACGTGTGTGATGCCGGTCACGTTTAGGAGGCATGGAAATGCGGAAGTTCCTTCACACTGTAGTTGTGAATGGTTGAGTCGTTTAATTGGGAATCTTGGTGGCAAACAAATAAATAAAGCAGGTGGACATTCATGTAAATATAGTTATAATGTAGTGAATGCACTGACGCTGAAAGAAAAGTATCCCAGAGAACTCTAATAATATATAAATATAGGCACCCTACATTTTACTCAATTTACTTAAGTGTATTTAGCACAAAACGCTAATACTATGGGGGCCGAATTACAGTGTCTATCAGAAAAATTAAATATTTATATGGAGATTCTGTGATGAAGCTTACAATACCATTGAAAATACAGATGCACAATAATTACAAAAACCATAATAATAGCAATAATATTAATAATAATAAATAATAATAACAGTAATGACTATGCAGTGTAGAAATACAAAAGGTTAATTAGTCTAAATAACCAAACATAGTGCTAAAAGTGGCGGAAGTATAAAATGACATGCCTACTACCACTTATAATAGTAGTAATAATACCAATCTGAATATTTTTAAACAGGTTCTGTGAATAAAAATCCAAACTGTATTTAATTTGTATCCCTTTGCAGTTGAAACAAAAACAAAAAGAAAACCTTGTGGAGACACTTTCCTGAAGTTGGTAAGAGAGTTATGTTTATGAAGAACATGCACTGAAAGGCCACTCCAAAGATAAAATTAAAAGGCAGACTAAAATCTGGACTTGATTTGAAGAAAACTGAAGTTATATTTCTTCTATTCTCAGCAATAAAAACAGGATCTATGTCAGTCTTCATTTGAAAACACTTTCTGTATTCAGCCAAATTTTAATACACCAATTAAAAGCAGATTTGGGTCACCAACATGAACTTTAGAGTATATGTTAATGAGCTGATGCAGTTCTAAATAACACGAAAACAGAAGGAAACAAGAAAGGTTGGAAAAATTTATCACTGAGTTACGTCTAACATTTTTAGTAGATTTTGATTTAAAAGCCCTAATTTTGCCCTAATATATTAATCTGTTCCTGCATTGTGGCCACAAAAAGTCAGTCTAGGTGCCGCAAATGGCCCCCAGGCCTTGCTTTGAACACTCTGGCTCTATAAGCTTCTATTATTCACAACAAATTATAGAACCATATTGACAGTGATATATGTGGGGCTTTTTGCTGATCACGACTTCTTCATTTCCACGGTCTTTCCCACAAATCTCATTACATTCCACATGCACAAATGAATGGAAAATTACCTAAAAGTGGCTTCTGAAAATAATAATAAGAAAAATGAAATTGATGTGTTGGTACATTGCAGTAAACGCCTAATATGGCCGTTTTTATAGCTTCTGAAGTGAACGTAGGGCAGCCTGGCCAGTTTATTTCTGTCTGTGGGCCCGGCCCAGTTCTTTTTCCTCTTTGATTCTGCATTCTGTTTGCTCGCCCTGCGTCTTGCTTTCTGTTTCTGCCAGTCAGCAGATGGTCTGGTGAGGAGCGCCAACACAAACAGTCGCTGCTTACGGCTCTGTCATCAGATACGGCGTCGTCTAACGTGTGCATCTCCGTCAAACTGCGTGGATATTCACCAAAATATGATGCAGCAAATCACTGATACTGACACAGGAAGAGAGATAATAAATCAGAATGTGTACAACAGAAGAAGAAAACAGGAAAAAAAGAAAGCAGAACTTTATTTATCATCTTTTTAATCAGAAATCTCAGCTGTATGTTTGTGTTTGTGCCTGTCATGAACTCTGGTTCAGTTTCTCCTGCTGGGTCGTAGGTTGGGGACGGAGAGCGGTTGGCCTCCCCCTCTGAAGCTCCTGCTCCTGCCCTGCTGACGTCTTGTCTCAGGGTCAAGCGATGTGCTGATGTCAGCGCCTTGGGCTCAGCAAGGTCTTTTCCAGGAATTCCCTCATATGTTGCTGCATCTAATATTTTTTTTATTTGTATAATTTAAAAGATATATGACAAACATGGGTGAAAACGTCACACATAAATACACAGTCTGATCAGAATATGTGCGATTAGGATAAATTTAGACATAATTTAGTAAAAATACAACCCCAAAGTATGAGGGGCAGAAAAACAGAAGATCTTGTATCTTCTACTTGCTTCCTTCAAACAATGTAAAATTACCTGATTTTAATGTTTTATTTTTTCATGTTTTTACTTTGTCTGTTTGAAATAATACAAATTTGCAACAATCCAAGAGACCCTGCTGGGAGGTTTTAAGATTTTCATCAATAAACATAAAAATCCTAGATATGTGTTTATTCTCTAAGTTTGCTTATGTGTTTGCAAGCAGATGCGGATGAACAAAAAATGAATGATGCAGCTATAATGTTTATTTTTGCGTCTTGATGGAAACGTTTCCTGGGTTCTGGTTCTGATGGGAGTCTGAAAAGACGACATGCTGCTTCACCAAAACCTCCAGGAACACGCAGCGGCCACACCAACCAGAAATAACCCTGGGCCAGAGTCCTGCATGTCAGGTTGCAGCACACGTGGGATCCTCCATCAGCGCAAGGTGGCGACTGCTGCACCTGCTACACCTGCTGTGCTAATAGAAATCACCAACCAGCATCACAACCCACGGTTTTCAGGATTACATTCATTCATCCAATGTTAAACTGACGCTAGTAAGTCAAGACGAGCTCATTAATGCCAAACACTTTGACTTAAAAATGACCCAAAAATATTTTTATTACAGTTTTTTTTATCGAATCATCCTCAAGATTTCTCAAAAGAATCCATGGATTACCTGGATCATCAGTGGACATGTCAATGCTACAGCAGATGGAAAACTTTTCTTCACAAGTTGCCATCATAAACTGAACTCTATAACTAATTTCCTGAATCTGAATATTTCTGTAGGATTTGATTGATTAATTTGTATATTTCTGTACTTAAATTCGATCCATTTGTTTTATAAAGTGCCTTGAGAAGATAAATACATGTAATTGAATAATCTCTCTGAAAGAGCAAACACACAAATTTCATTCCAAATGTTTATCACCTATTAGCTGCATTTCCATTAAAAATGTGCGCAACACCAAAGTTGAATGACTTTCCATTAAGTAAGAAAAATTTAATTTAAATCCCACAATAATAAAACTTGTTCATGCAATAAATTCAATAAAAAATATGCTGTGCCATCCTCCTACATATCCTGTCGTTTTTTTGTCTTTTCCATCAGTAAATGGACTGAACTTATATAGCAATTCATCCAATCATTTTTGATTACTCAAAGCAAATTACTGAACACTCACAAACACTCACACGTTTATACACCGATATGCAGATCGATAGGCAATCTGGGGTTAAGTGCCCAAGGGCACATCAACATGTGGCAGGAGGAAGCTGGAATCAAACCCACAACCTCTACTCACAGTCACCCCACTGGATGTCAGTAATGACATGTCAGTAATGACATCCAGCTGATCACTTTTTGACAGATGACAAACCATATCATCCTGAAGCAAAAACCTATTAAATGAACACTGGATGGATTAATCAGGAGTGGGATGGATGATGTCAACAGGTTTTTAATGTCAGCTTTTATAAGACTGTCTGCAGTTTCTGCCGTTAACATTCAGTCTGAAATGTTCATCAATCAATCAATAAATCAAGTTTATTTGTGATGCACATTTCAGCAGCAAAGCAGTTCAAAATGCTTCACGTTATAAAAACACAAAAATAAAAACAGCTACAAAAATTAGATTTTGTCGAGTTTATATTTTGTCATCAAAACCATTAATATACATCAAATATGTTGGTCAATATATAAAGACATAACATAATATGATAAGGTTGAAATGTGAAGATTTAACTTTCATGTCTGTCAGACCAAACCAGTTAAAACTGGTTTGGTCCATTTTAGTGTGACCTGAAATTCATCTTCGGCACCGATTATAATAAATACAATAATCAGTAAATATATGCACCATTCACATTTACTTTTTTACTTCTAGGGGGTTCTACTCTTAATAAAATTGATAAAATCCTCTTTTGTCCTCTAATCAGAATGAACACTTTCTCTGCAAAATAAAAAAATAAAAATCCAATATGGCAAGTAATGCTTCTCTAAGGCACATGCATATCCATGTGCCTGTGTGATACAGACTCTCAAACACCCAACACCTACTCATCATTCGCCTTACTGTCGAGCAGCGGATCCACACACACGTCATGCGTCTGAATGAGTCAGCGTCGGAGGAGAAGCAGCTCATCCAACCTGCAGGCCTTTCTAACCAAATATTATTCACAGCCACTTCCTCTGCTCCCTTCGCTTCTGCTGTAAATATGATTATTTTAACTTATAAAACATTCATTGTTGAGCAGGACACATTAAAAACACTAAAATTTTACAACATGACCTTACTTGAAAAAAGTTAAGTCAGTTAAAGTCAACATTAGTTTAACTTTAATTGAGTGTTACCAAACTTCAACCAAAGTCAAGTTTTATTCACTCATCTTTTTCAAGTGTGAGATTTGTAGAGTTCAGTTTCCAAATACACTTAAAAAAACCCATCTCAGATGCAGAGTGAATATTTGGCATGTAATCTGTGACCTATGCATGCTTCCAAGGACAATCTACACTTAAAAAAATAGCCTGTAGCGTCAATATAAAGTGCTCTGAATTACAAATAGGATTCACAACTATCTTTGTTGCCTCAGCAGCAACTCTTCCCTGCACTGTTGCTGAGCTGCGATTCCTGCTCTGGGTGAACACTGTCTTCGGTTTTGGGCCGCAGCGGATCCAAAGTGGACAGAATGGACAGAATCTCCTCCACTAGCCTCCTGAAACACAGCAGAGACGCAAAACAATGACTGGAAGAGAAACGAGCAGCTGGCGTCAACGAGAGATGACGTTTAAAACCTTCAGTGTCTCTGACACACAGAGAGACAGACAGAAGAGAAAGAACAAAAAAAAGGAAGGACAGAATGAAAGATACACATAAAAAAGATAAAGGAAGACAGAAAGGAACAAAGAAAACAAGAAAGGAAGGAGACAGAAAAAAATAAAGGAAGACAGGAAGGTAGGAGAACAAATCCTATTTTTATGACTGAAGGTGAACATTTTACATGTAGTTCCATGGATTAGCATCTTAGCCCTCAAACATGGCGCTTCCCCATCAGACTGTGGGATAGGCTGTGTTCACACTGCAGCCTGAAGTGACTCAATTCTGATTTTTTTGACGTAATGCGACCTGTATCCGATCTTTTCATGGCAGTGTGAACAGCTCAGGTCTGATTCTTTTAGAATGTGACTCATATCCGATACGTATCCGATTCAAATGC
>CAEGAF010097505.1:0-10879 GCA_903067075.1 Micropoecilia bifurca | reverse complement strand
TACAGCGCCCGCTTCACGGCAGACGCTGCCCCAATCCGCCTGTCGATCTCCCGCTCCCTTCTTCCCTCATTCGTGAATAAGATCCCCAGATACTTAAACTACTCCACTTGATTGATGTTTATGGAAGTGTCACGCTAGTCTTATTCACCCCCTTCAAATAAAGTGTTACCAGTGTTTCTACTCAAACCCAGCATTTTGTCACTGATGGAGCTCTGGCCTTATACCAGATGGAGCCAAGAAACCTGGCTCTGGTGTTTGGTCCCACTCTGGTGAGAACGTCAGAGGACAATATGACTGACATGGTCACCCACATGCCTGACCGTTATAAAATAGTGGAGACACTCATCCTTCATGTAAGACTGACCTCCTAGAACTTCAGAACCTCGAGCAGAACCTTGACCTGCATTAACATTGTGCTGCTCTAATTTTACAGCATGACTGGTTCTTCTGTGATGGTGAGCTGGATCCAGACAATACAGTGAGTTTGCCCCCTGCTGGAAAATTCATAACAGGAAAATGTATCCATGTTTACATTTACATGTAAGCATGTAAATGTAAACACGGGCTATGCGTGTTTGTAGGCCCCTGAGGGTAAGCGGGACATTCAACCTGTCCCTAACATCGATCACCTGCTGTCAAACATTGGCAGGCCGGGCATGCCTGGGGATGCTTCAGGTAAGGGGGACCAAGCAATCCAAGCTTCCTGTGCTTCATTTACAGCTTGTTTTCAGTTCACATTAGAAGCGGACAGACCATCTAATCTCAAACGGTCAAATACAGAGAGCCCTGAGATTTTAGAGGAAGCTTCCTTACAGGATCGCTTCATAAAGCAGGCATACCTGGTACCACACTGCAGACACTAAATCTGACCAAGTACTTTTGTTTACTTTCTAGTGCAAGATTCTCTGCACACTTAAAATATGACAAAACTACCTTACAAGGATTTTTTTTCAGCGAGACATAAGAATCTGTTTTAACTCAATAATTCCTTTATGTTGATAAAAACTTACAAGTTCCACTGGCAGATTTTTTTTCACAGTAACCTTGGGAAGATCCCCTGATTACAACACCAGGACAGACCCTGGGCTCCAACCAGTCTATCATTCAGGAGACAAATCTTAATCGGTGTGTTCCCTAACAATTTGATTAGAATATGGAGAACTTTGCTGTAAAAAAGAAAAACTGTTTAAAAAACTGTGCATTACATTATTGAAAATGTTTGTCAGTAGATTATGTATTTCGTATTTCATTTATATTTGTTACCTATCTGACTTGGAATTGTCTGATCTGGTTCTGTTGTGGAGTTGGAACTCTGTAAAATGTGAAGACTTATCCATCACACCAAATAATGTGGGTAGTGTTTGAGGGTCTCGGAGGTCTTCTCGGGTGCAGTAGACCCCACATTCAGGTAGCAGTGGATAGAGGTTCATTGATGTTTTGGTTGTATATCATGGCAGTGTTGAACTGGGCCTGAACGAAACTTTGTGGCAGCTCATGGAAATATAAAGCAGGATTGACCTCTTATGACTACATGGTTTTGCTCATGTTGGACTTTCAGAGGCGCCACATGCATGTTTCTTCCAATAGCGTCTCAACATGGAAGCTGCACTTAACCAGCTAGACAGTCGGCCACACCCAGGCCTGGTAGCAGGAGAACCTGGACCATCTGTCTGACTGCTGTGCTCCTTCAGACTATCACAGAAAAGTCCAGAAAAGAAGGAAAGTGGGTGGTGGGGAGTTTAGTCACAGCAGAACCAGCTTCAGGCTTCAGGGGGAGTGTGATCAGCTCACAGGGGTTAGCTCCAGAGTCAGCATGCTTAGCATGCTCAGGTTGCACAGCGTTCCCCTTCATGCTGCTGCTACTGACAGAGTGCTGATCAGGATCCTTCCCAGTGGAAGGCCCAAACTGATGGTGGAGATCAAAAAGCCTCCTTATGTCTGGGAATATCTGGTTCAACAAGATATAATAATGGAACATAGTAGAAGCAGCATTGTGGCGTGAGCACAGTGTGTAGGAGCTTAGTGGGGTGTAAGGAAAATGGTGGGATCATAAGAGAACCACCTTGCAGTGTCATAATTCCCCTCACTCAAGAGCTGTTCCACATTTCTCCCAATCCAACCACGTTTATATGTCATGGAGAGGGACTTGCCTTTAGTCTAAAGAGGGATTAAGAGTAACCAATTACCACTGTGTATAAGCTGAACTTAGAGGAGCATATACAGCACCCCAAAATCTGAATAACATAAGCGCCCCCTGCAGTCTGGTTGATGTGCCAGCATGGTTCAGAGTCTTCATGTCTGCTCAGATGATCAGTGAAAGTTTGATGCTCCCAGATCTACTGCTAAAGTCAGTCAACATCCAGCATTTCAAACTTTCTCTCTGCTGAACCTTCTGCTCTCCTTTGCTCTAGTTCAAACCCTGGATCACCCTCTTCGGTAGGACCAGGTCTTCAGACTACTGTGTGTGTGTGTGTGTGTGTGTGTGTGTGTGTGTGTGTGTGTGTGTGTGTGTGTGTGTGTGTGTGTGTGTGTGTGCGCGCGTGTGCGTGTGTGTGCACTGCCCCATTGTGATCATCTTGTTTTATCTGCCATCATTTATGTCTTTCTTTTGGACAACTCAAACCATTGTGTCGATAATGTCCAGGTGACTCATTAATAAAGATAAATAATCAGACACTAAGAGTTTTCCTGAAGGTTGGTTTGTAGACAGTGATTGGTTACCATTTTAAATTGCTTTGAAAAACTTGGTTGTAACACACATTTTCCTTTCTTTGGGTAGATTCCACCACCCGTGATTCAATTAAACTGAAGGTAAGCAGAAGGATTCTACTGTGATATTTTTTTAATCTTCTGTAAATGAGGATGAAATGCCTGATTTCTGGACTGGGGATTCATCTTTTCAGATTTCTTCCACTTCCAAGAAAGATCTGAATGCCAGAGACTTCCTTCCCAAGTCCATCATCTCTGCTGTGACCCGCAAACGTAAAAAATGCCTTGGCACCCATCTAGCAGTCAGCAGCGGTGATGAGGACCCTGAGCATGAAATGGCCAAGAACACAAGCTACAGAGAGAGAGATGAAGGGGGAGATGGAAAGGGATGCCAAGAACCGGTCCAGGGGGAACACACCTGCTCCAAAAAAGAAAAGAGACATGGAGTGAAACATCTACAGACATCTGAAGAGGGAAAAAGGGAAGAAGAAACAACTGTGAGGAAGGGAGCAGATGGAGAGGAAGGTTCTTCCCTTTGTTCTCATCAGAGCCACGGCAAATACCAAAAACCTCCAGCAGCAACAAACCCGCCATCACATACCAAGATTCCGAGTGACGCCAAAGAACGTCCTAATGTTCCATTCTGGATCTCTCCCAGCTGCCCTCTCCCTCTGCAGACCTCCAGTTGCCTAGGAGAGTGGAGTCAGGCAGCCAGTACAGGCAGCCCTGCTAGGACCAGGGCCACCTCCATTATCCTGGAGCTGGGCCAGGGCCAGGAGATTGGCAGAAGTCAGAGATCAGATGGGGTAGAGGTCATAAGAGCTGGGGAAGTGCTAGCAGCTCAGTGTGGATTTCTTCAGCAGAGATCCATCACAGGAGGTTCAGCTCCCTTTTCTGTCTTCTCTTCTACTTCAAGATGGACTGATCAGAAATCCTCCTCTGTGGTGTTAAGGTCAGCTCCAGATTCTCAAGCCAGGAGGAGAGCATGGCGCCGCCACACTGTGGTCATTTAAGCCAACTTTTAATTCTACTAAAGCAGAGGTTTACTCACCAACATCTGCCAAACTGTTTCTCTCAAACCATGATGGTGTGCCTCTTTACACATCCAGATCTCATGCCTCAAAACTCACTTTTATCAACTGTTAATTTTGTAAATATAACCTAATAACAGAATATCTTCATTTATTTAATAAACAAAATGCTAAAAAATATGTTTTAAAAACGTCTATCTTAACTACTTACTTAGGGAAGTGGAAAAACTGTCCTACTGATCACATGCAGTAAATTGTTCATTAGTGCAGTGAGCAGTTTTATACAGCCGGAGGTTGATAGGCTGTTACTTCCCATCACAGCGCTCCATACCATCAGGAGAGATAAGAGGCCAAGCAGAACTACAGCCAAATCTTCCAACTCTGACCCACCAAGTGGTTTCCCAAGTTTTGGCCTTTCAGCCCTCAGCTGAAGTCTATTAATAATTAGATGGATCTGACCCAAACTTCTCTGCCAAGACGACTCCATCGCTGTACCCTTCTTATGTCCTATGATTGTGCAGAGGCCTGTTTTGTATTTGTTGTCTAAATCTTTCCTAACCTTTGTATATAAAACACATAATTTATTAAATTATTTGTTTTGGACATGATTTGGTCTGTTGCTGTTTAGATTGGAACTGAGAAGCAAGAGTGAAATGAAGTGTTTAAGATTAGTTGTTGCACAGGTTTCAGTTTGAGCTTTTTTCTTGGGTTATTGTGCATGTTGGGTTTAGAATGAAATTATTTGCAGTTCTGAGCAGTATAAACCTAAGCGCCAACGCTGCCAAAGGCAGCGATGGGCACAGGGCCTACTGTGTCCAGCCTCCGAAAACAAACAGCTCACCCATCATTAAGTCCCCAAAGCATTTTGATCCCGAGTTGCGCTGTCCACACACAGGCCGCTTTTCTTCTCTGGCCTAAGGACCAAGCTGGATTGTACTTGAGAACCAAGGTCTGAACTGAACTCTAACTATGTAGAAAAAACAAGGTTTTAAGAACAAAGTATGAGGTTTCCTTTTGTGTGACACATCTTGTTCATACAGAAGCAGTCTGGCCAGAAATGTTTTTCCTGTGTCCCCAACAAATCTGATCTTGCAGATTTGATACGGCTATAAAACACAATTCCATGTTTGCAGATTCCTGCTAGTCGGGACACAATAAACAACTTGTGTGGAATAATTAATTGGTCACTACTGGTGTTTAAAAAACTATGCATATCCAATTGCGCTAGGTTTTCTTTGAGATCTGACTTTTGCATGAACAAGATGGTCACACAAGTTCTTGTTCCTCCTGAAAGGAGCTATGATCTTCCTGTTCAGTTCTTTCCTAAACCCTTTACCAATACTGTGTTTGCAGGGGAGAAAGTGCTGATAAAAGTAAGTGCCACTGCCTGGTCTCCTGGTTTAGATTCAGAAAAGGACTTCAAGCATCTCTTTAAGAAGGACCTCTGGTACACCCTTCTGGACAAAGCCGTGAACAACACCTTAACTGCTTCATAAAAATCTGATTCTTTTAATCTGCAATAATTGTGAATTGACCTATCCAGCAAACGTGCTCTGGATGAAAACTTTATTTAAACAACGTGTGAGAATCAGTAGGTTTAAAGTAAACTTTGATGTCCAATTGGCCTGTGTTGTTAAAATCAGAAGCTTTAAAGATTCCTGTGTCCAAGAAATCCACTGCAGTCAGCAGGGGTGCCACCAGGAATCGTGGGGCCCTTGATAAAAAATTTATGGGTTCCCCTGCCCACTTCATTAAGTGGAGTTACTCATTAAATCCTGCTTTTATTTAGAACCTAATGTTTTTGTAAAGGTGTAGCAGCAATTACATTAATCAAACTCCATATCTAAGCAACATTTGAATCTTAGTTTGACTTCTACAGAATTCAACAGGTTGTTTACTGAAAAAAAACACTTTTGTTATTCATTGCTACCTACTAGTCATTGTTGGTGGTGCAGCTTGAACATACAAAAAATAAAATTAAACTATATTTTACATTACATTTTAAGGTAAGGTAATTTTATTTATATAGCACATTTTCAGCAACAAGGCAATTCAAAATGTCTCTCCGATACATTTCAGAAATACAAACAAAATAACAAACCAAAGGAGAGAAAACAGGAAAGAAAACTAATCTAATGTTGTTCTAAAGTATTTAAATAGGTGCTCCGTTTCAGGGTTGCTAAGTATCTAATTCCTTTTCTAAATAGTGAGACTCTACAGTTTCTGCTAAAATAAGCTAAAACTGATGTAATTCTTTTTCTGGGTTAAAAGTGAGTTCTTCACAATTATAAGTTTGTTCTAAATCCTTTTCTGGATTAAAAGTAATATAAACTAAGCCATGACTGTTATTGTTAAGTATTTCTGGATCCCAAGTTTGTAGTTATTCTAATTCTGATTCCATTTCTGGGCTGTATAATGTTGCTCTAAATAGTGTGTATTCCACAATTTCTGATATTTCTAATAAACTAAAATAATACATGAAACCTCAGTGGGTGATAACATTTATTTCAGTCATGGTACGTCACATTCAGTTGGTTATGATTATATTTTACAAATTGCCAGGTTCTTTGTTGGAGCATATCAGTGTCACAAATGGCCACTGGGTAACTGTAATAGTGGAAATTGAAGGAAATAAGATATATATCTATTTTTGCATATATCATTAAAAGTCTAGTTTAGGACTTCCGCTTCCGGTATGCCTGAGTAAAGACGCTTCTAGACTGCGCTCTGACCCAGATAACTCTTAATTTGCCTGCTGTAAGAAAATAAATCCACCTTGATATCCAAAAAACACTATTATAATGACTTCGACACAAAAGACTACAAGAAGAGAACCGAAGATGGGGAAAGGCGATGATACGAAGATGACACAAAAGCAGCTAACGCTAGATGCTAGCTTAGCTCAGAACAACACCGCGTGCGAACTGTTAATGCTAACAGAGCTCCGCGAATTTCGAGAAGAATCCGGAATTGCACAACGAGACATTATTGAGTCTCAAACTCGGATGGAGGCGACAATTGGAGAAATAAAGAAGAGAATTGATGCACTGGAGGAAAGACTGAACATGGCGGAAGAGAGAGTGAGTAACACAGAAGATCGAGGCGTGCAGCAAGAAAGGGTGTTGGCTTACTTACTCAAAAAAGACGCCAGATTAACTGCTAAACTGGATGATATAGAGAACAGAATGTGCAGGAGTAATATAAGAGTGTATGGGATTAAGGAAGATTCAGAAGGAAAAGAGATGATCCCGTTTATTACATATTTTTTAAAATCTGCGCTGAAGCTGCCTGAAGGATCGGACATTTGCATTGAAAGAGCTCATAGAGCTACAGCTGCGAAGCCGAAACCAGCAGCACCACCAAGATCCATAATAGTTCGCTTTTTGGATTTCAACGTTAAACAGATAGTACTGCAGCAGGCGTGGAAGCAGCGGGGCGTGGAGTTTCAGGGGAACAAAGTTTACTTCGACCAGGACTACTCCACCAAGGTGCAGAGAAAACGAAAACAAGTGCGTGAAGTGATTAAGAAACTGAAGGAGCGCAACATCAAGGCACAATCACCATACCCAGCTCAACTTAGACTGTTTTTGGATAAGGGTGTCAAGACCTTCCCCTCTTTACTGGAGGCCCAATCCACTCTGAAGGAACTCGGGATCCCTGTAGAGGTGGATGAGCGGGACATTTTGGAGAGAGAATTACTACGCAACAGGTGGCAGAACCAGGAAGACGTGAAAAGGCGGATCCAAGTCTGGACACCACGGACATCAGGGCCATATTAAACTCTGTGGATCAACACAAGCAGGGTTGAGACGGTAACGTTCACCTGGCTCTGCCCCAGTTTAGCCATTATTGTAACCAAAGGTGGAATACCTCTCTAAGAATATACATAAGGACATGCAGGTATAATAATATTCATATTTCCAGAGTATCGGTTGGCAAGTATGCAGTGTTTTATTTTATTTTTATTTTTTCCTCTTTAACTGGGCATTTAATGCAGCAGAATAGGAGAATATGCGGACTGCTGCCTACACACTATGTGTACCCCGCCCAGGGAGATCACCCTCCCTGTCCATTTTACATCAGGAGTGTGCTGCCTGTGTTACCCAAGAGGGCAGCACATGGAATAATTGGAAGTTCTATGAAGATGATCAGAGTTCTTGTTCATTTTGTTCATTGTTTCTCGGCGAGCTGATTTTGATAAAAATATTTATGCAAAGATGTCAATATACTATTGAAGGGAAGTAAAATATTTTTTGTCTACACATAATTATGACGACTTTGAAAATTGTTACTTATAATATCAATGGAGTAAATCACGCCATCAGAAGAAAAAAAAATCCTAGCACAATTAAAAAGGTTGAATTGTACAATTGGGCTTTTGCAAGAAACTCATTAAATGAGGCAGAACATGCTAAATTAAAGAGAGAGAGGGTAGGACAGATATTCAGTGCATCCTATGAAAACTATAAAAAAAAGGGGAGTAGCAATACTGTGTCATAAATCTTTATGCTTTGTAACAGAAAACATACTCAAGGATAAAGAAGGTCGCTGGATAATGGTTGTTGGTTCGGTTGGAGGAACCACTCTAACAATTATGAATGTTTATGCCCCAAATGAGGATAATCCAGGTTTTTTTAAAGAGCTTGGCCAAATTTTAGCGGGACATTCAAAAGGAATAATTGTATTGGGTGGAGACTTTAATTGTGTTTTGAATCATTACATGGACAAATTTCCATTAGAACAAAAATATCAACTATCAAAAACAAAGGTGCTGAAGAATTTACTAGAGGAGATGTGACTTGTTGAAATATGGCGTGCAAAACATCCAAAGGTCAGAGATTATACTCACTTCTCAAAAGTGCACAAGAGCCATTCCAGAATTGACTTCTTTTGTCTCCCCAAACAAGAGGCCCACAGAGTGGTGGAATGTCATATTAAATCTCAAACTATTTCAGATCATGGACCTGTGATAATGTCTTTAAACCTTTAAAGAGAAACCTTTAAAGTTATGGAGATTGAATGTATCACTTTTAAATAATCCAGAGACAATACAATATATAAAAGACGAACTTAATTTATTTTTAGACACTAATGATAGGGACAAGATTTCCCCTTCTATTTTATGGGAGACAGCCAAAGCATACTTGAGGGGCAAAATTGTTTCACTTTCTTCAAAAATTAAAAAAGATTGTGAGAAAAAACAAGAAAACTTACATGAACACATTAGGAATCTTGAAACTGAGCACAAACGAACAAACAAGGACAATATATTACAGAAACTAAAAAAATGTAGACAAGATTTGAATGAGTTACTAACTTGCAAAGCAGAGGGCGCTTTACGTTTTGCCAACCAAAAATACTATGAACAGGGAAACAAAGCAAGTAGACTTTTAGCATTTCAGTTAAGGAAGTCGCAGGCAAATCGAATCGTTCAAAAAATTGCATGTCCATTATCCAAAAAACTAGTATCCCAGCCCAAAGAAATAGCAAATGCATTTTCAAAATACTACAAACAATTATATGATTCTGTGACCAGTCCCAACAAAGTAGATAAAATCAAGCAATTCTTGCAACAAATTAATCTTAACAAACTTGATGATGAGGAGGCTAAAGCATTGGTGGGGACAATTACCGAAGAAGAAATTAAATCTGTTATAGGAAAGCTTAAAAATAATAAATCACCTGGAGCAGACGGGTTCCCAGGAGAATTTTATAAAAGCTTTCAGGCTGAGCTTACACCACTCTTATTTAGAGTGTTTAATTATGCTTTAAGATCCAGAGATCCACCTAAAACATGGGCGGAAGCAATCATCTCGGTCATACACAAAGAAGGTAAAGACCCCACACAATGTGCCTCTTACAGACCAATAAGTTTGCTGTGTAATGACGTCAAGATTTTAAGTGCCATTTTGGCCAAAAGACTACAAAAGATCATTAATGAACTTGTTAATCCCGATCAGACAGGCTTTATACCCAACAGACTCGGAATAAACAATATCAGACGTACCCTGAATATAATTTCAATTGGCCAACAAAACCCACACCTATCAATGCTTCTTGGCCTGGATGCCGAGAAAGCATTTGACCGGGTGGATTGGATGTTCCTGAAGCAGGTCTTATTGAAAATGGGTTTTGATGAAAATTTTATTAGCTGGTTTGAAGTACTGTATTCCAATCCAACTTCCAGAGTATGTGTTAATGGTTGTATGTCAAAAAATTTTCCCTTGAAAAGAGGAACACGCCAGGGATGCTGCCTTTCACCGATTTTGTTTGCTATCAGTATAGAACCTTTAGCGGAGCTAATCAGGACAGACTCATCAATCCTAGGTATACCAGATAAAATTAGGACCCACAAATTGTCACTGTATGCTGATGATGTCATACTTTATATAAGAGACCCAATAATTTCTATACCAAATATTTTAAAATGTTTGAAAGACTTTGGTGTAGTCTCAGGATACAAAGTAAATGAATCAAAATCAGAGGCCATGAAGATAAGAGGGACCTGGCCCTCAGAATTATCTAAATTAGTATGTTTCAATTGGTCACTTAATGGGTTTCGATATTTGGGAATCAATATTACCACGGATGTTTCCAAATTATACACAGCAAATTATGGGAAGTTATTGGATCAAATTCAAAAGGACTTGGAAAGATGGAAAATTTTACCGCTTTCCTTTTTTGGAAGGATTGAAACAGTCAAAATGAATATTCTCCCTAGATTGTTGTATTTGTTCATGTCCCTTCCTATTTGGATTCCAACAACAACATTTAAAAAATTGCAAAAAATGATTTCTAGAATAAAATTTACACAGCTGACCAAAGGTAAGCCTTATGGAGGTCTTAACTTACCAAATTTAAAATTATATTATTGGGCAGCACAGTTGTATGCAACTGTAGATTGGCTAATACAGAATAAAGAAATAACATGGCTGACACTGGAACAAAGTGCATGCCCTAAATTTTCCTTACAGGCCCTTGCATTTTGCTCAACTGAAACCTGGAACAAGTACAAAATTACAAATACGTGGATGAAAAGCACACAAAAGATTTTAAGCATATATCTATATCTAGGGCTTTGAAAATTTTGGATATAATAGACTTTTTCGGGGCAACAAGATTCAGGATTTCGAACCTGG
>CAEGAF010097466.1:0-17216 GCA_903067075.1 Micropoecilia bifurca | reverse complement strand
TCTATTCTATTCTATTCTATTCTATTCTATTCTATTCTATTCTATTCTATTCTATTCTATTCTATTCTATTCTATTCATATGGTAGACTGTTTATTTATTAGTATTTATATTTAAGTATTTGTATGAGAGTGTGTGTGAAATTGTTGTAAAATTACTGTCTTTGTATGAACAAAATTGGTCATTAGATCTGATTAGACTCCATTTTCCACTTCTTTTTAAGTCAAAGTATTCAGATTTTTTTCAACCCACTGAACAACTCATTACTAAGAAAACAATGTGTAATATTTTTCCTCTCTCAACTCGGGCCTAATACTTGTTTTTACTTTAAACAATTTTTGGTTGAGTGCAAGATTTTGCACACAGGGTGAAAATCTTAGCAAGCATTACCAGCTGTTTAATAAATTTCTTCCCCATTGAGTCACGACCCGTTTCCCTTTTTCCTGACTTTCTCTGTCCCTCTACATGTAAAGGATTTCTTTCTCGCTTCTATGTGGGATGACTCTAAAGAGGAGAGGTTCCATTCAGGCTGCTCCCTCTGGTCAGCCCAGACCTTTAACGCTTTCACTTAGAGATCCACCCATCTCTCTCTTTAGCTTTTCAGCTCTTTTCTTCCCTCATTTTCCTTTGTCATTATGTGTTATCCCAGGGAACTGGGTCCATTTCGGTTCGTCCCTGCAGTTGTAAAGTATATTCACATCTCACCTCCTCTCATTTTTCCTGCCTTTCCAAAGTCCCAGGAGATAAATTTTAATTGAAGCTCATAGCCCTGCTGCTTCTCATACCTCTGCCTCAGCTGATAATTGGATGAGACATTCACATATCACATTCGTCTTGTGCGTAGCCCGAATCCCTTGCTGCCTCCTTTCTTGCCTGGATATGATTTGGGGGATTCTGGAGGTCTGCTATGTGCTGTACTCACATTTACTCTCGGTGTTAAGTAATTTTCTTCATTCTCACAGCACCTGAAAGAGAAATCTGGCTCATTCACAGTGAGATAGATTATTAATCTGTTGAGATGCAAATTAAACCTCCCACATTGACCGTTTCACCCGAGGCTTTCCCCCAAATAATAGGAAATAAATGAACTTAGTCTTTACCCTTTCATGATCTGTCCATCCGCCTCTCTTAGACGACACACCGGAGACGTGCATCTATTCTGCCTGGTCTCCCTGGTCAGCCTGTAGCAGCGCCACCTGTGACAAAGGTCGCCGAATGAGGCAGAGGATGCTAAAGGCTCAGCTGGATCTCAGCGTACCTTGTCCTCACACCCAGGACTTCCAGCCCTGCATGGCGCCGGGATGCAATATGGAGGGTAAGAAGGCATACACAAGAAATGCATGCAAAGATTTGGAAGAGGAATAAGCATTCTGTGTCAACTTGCTGTCCATAAGTAAAAATTATTTGCATATGGAACATCCTGGACTTACACTGATGAAATACAGATCAAGATAATTCTTTATTTTCTCTCATTAAACTGAAGGAATTAAGGAAAGCATTCTTTAATTCTTTTTAATGGGATCAGCTTTATCTTGCTGAACCTCTTCAATACTTTGGAAATTTATGAGTTAGGCCCTGATTACACTTGGCAATAACAAACCCTTTCTCCAGCTTATTTGTATTTAGATCCTGTAGTAAGCTAAAATTTATTTAGAATTTATTCTGTTTAAAAGTTTATTTTTGACTTATTTTATGTTTGTAATTAAATAAACACGCCCATACAAAGTCAGTAAAGGTTAACAATGTGGCCCACTTGCTGCCCACAGTTGGACCCACAGTTTTCACCACATTGCTATTTCAACTGTGTTCTGAGTTTGGTCTGGATTTGAAGTTTTCACACCTCGTCTAGTTACTTGTAGGTTGCATAATGGGTCCCCATTTTGACCTAGACTTCCCCATTTTGGACCAGCCTGAGCTTTATAATCTGTTGCACAAGGTTCCCTAAATCACAAAATGATTTTTTTATCTAAAATCCACATTTTTGATTTCCTGTTGTTATATTTGTCTGAAGTTAAATTGTTACATTTAAGTTTGACAAAAAAAGCATAGACTAAAGAGAATACATAGGTAAGTTTAAAATTACTTTTTTCCTTGCACTGTAAATTCATATAGAACATATTTCAATATTCTGTTTAAATTACAGCATAAAATACTACTGTATTTGGGTAAAAAAAAGGGAGCTTTGTATCATCCAAAATATCTAGCTAAAAATATTATTTTTACAGTTTAGCTCATTTGGTACTGTATTTTTAAAGCACTTGGATATCTAGCAATGCCATCTATTGCTTGGTTACCCAAAAGAAGAGGAGATCAGTGTAGTTTCCCCAAAACATCAAAAGAGGATTACACTTACGTTTTGTTTAAGCAGCTTACAGCAGCACTTCCTTGTGTTGTAATTATCTCAGAGTTTGGGATGCTCAGGCAGTTCAAACTAGTTAAAAGTATTTTAATGTCTGGCCTTTTTGAAGATATCTTCAAAAACAATTTATTTTCTTTCAGTGCTTTAAATCCATTCTGTGAATTGGTTCTTGAAGGTACAGGGTCAATGCTGACGTTTGAACTACCTCGGCTTTGTCTTTTTGGTGCAGAGGAGCAAATACTCTACTGAGAGCTCCTCTCCCTCCCTACACAATCTCTGAAAGCGAACCTCGGCCACCCTACAATGAAAGCAAAGTGTTTCAACCACTTGAATCTGGGATCTCATTCTTTCAGTCACAATAGCTTTTGGTCATAGATGAACTTTTAAACTGAGAACTTTGCTTTTTGCAATAGCTGTTTCTTTACCACAACAGACGGGATCAACATTTCAGCAGCAATTTGACAAAAAGTGATCCTAATAAGGTCATAGATCTTTGAGGTTGATAGGCAAATAACACAAAAATCCCATGTTGCATAAAGACTAATAACCACATGGTAAAAGTGTGAGGATTAGCAGTTAAATCTCATCAGTGCTCAGCTTCCAGGATCTCTAAACAGGGATTTGATTCTGTTTTCAGAGGATCAAAGAAATTAACACTCCATGTGTTTCTTTCAAACCTAACCAGAGCAAAGAAAAAAAAAACAAACAACTGTTTTTTTTCTGAAGGATAATTAGAACTAATACACAGTATTGAAGTTAAAGATACATATTTAATAACTCAGATCTCTGTTAAATTTCAAGGTGTTCACACATTAACATCAGCCTTTAACTGTGCTTCTTATTTATTCTCTTCTGGCAAATCGCATAAAGTTAATCCCCAATTTGTCAAGTTGCTTCTCTTATCCTGCAAGGTAGAGATGATGCTGATGCTGAAGAAGCGCACACATTATTGCAAAATGCCTGAAGTTTGCTTTTGTCCAATTTTTATTGAAAGAACAAGTGCTGAAAGGCAGTGCCTGTCTTCGCTGTCTCCTCAGGTCCTCAGTTTTCACTCCCAGGAGCAGACGAGTGAAACAGTTCAAGGCTAAAGGAGCTTCTCACAGACACCCACGCTTCTATCCTCCACTACACCCTTTATAGATTATTAGACAGCAACACAGATAGCTTTTTATTCCCAAGCACCTCTCCTTTGTTTTCATTTAGTGCTCCATTAGTGTGTGGTGGGAGATTGATAATTGTGGGGTCCATGCTGGGGCAGGATGGGAAGCAACGCTCAGGATGATTAATATTCCAGGGAAACACTCCCGACTCTCTGGAGGCCCTACTGAGCTTGAGATACCTGTATCTTTTATTAATGATTCACTTAGTTCTGCTTTATTAGGCTGCAGCTGGTAAGCAACATCAGTTTGTTGGAAGTGTACGAGTCAAGTGTTGTTAGTCAAAGAAAGGCTCATTTAGGTTTGTCAGAGTTCATTGATCATTCCCGAAGAAAACCTCCAATTTACAAGGTCTATTCCCACATAATCATCTGCTTTTGACAGCCTCCCTTTTTACACCTGTGATATGTTATCTATTCCTATCTCAGAGGGCCTTTTTCAGTCGAAAGCAGTTAGGGTTGTACAGTGTCCTTCCACAACCAAATAAAAGTGGGGTCGTGGAGCACCACCCTGACTAATAGTGATGGGAAAAATGGCAAAGCTGAGCCTCATTAAGCTTCGGAGGCAGCAGTTCACTCTTCACCTGATCCAGGCAGAGGTCATACATATTGACTTAGACTCCCTCAGGCCCTTACTGTGAATAGGACAGTCCCTAAGGAAAAACGGGGTTGAAGTCATTTCTGTGAAAAGAAAGCTCTTTGAAAATGCTTTTTTAAACTTTGAGCTTAGTGAAGAGGCTGCTATCCAAGCAACTGCATGGAATATTCAGTGTGTAGGGACAGGTGTCCTGCGACCAGGGGACAAAGCACAGACATTCCTGTCATGCAGCCTTTGAAACTGTTCAGTTTGGAGAGTGTTTGACTGAAAATCTAAAGGTCCCTGGTGTGATCCTGGATTCTAGCAACATGATGTTTGTGCTCTTTGAACCCGCACTGAAAGCATGGGATGTATTAACAATTGACGGGGACAAATGGGTTTGACTGAGTAGCAAAAGCATGTAATGAACCAAAAACATTACAACTGCATTTCACATGATGGTCAGAATGGACATGTCAGATTCAGAGCTTCCAGCTTCAGGGTGCAATAACCATTTACCTCATGTGATTATCGCACAGTATCCATTCAAGACCAAAATACCTTCAACTGTTTTTCAAACCTTTCTTTTAACCTGAGAGAGGAAACAAATCTATTTATCTATATTTAATTCTTTAAACTACAGAAATTGAAGGATGAAAAGACTACACAGCGATATCTGTTTAAAGTTCTAAACGATCGTGAATCATGCTTTGAAAGGCCAAAGTTCACTTACGTCGGGGTGCCGCGTGGTTCATTGCTACAGCAGACATGTGTACAAAGCTGCTACACTCTTCCACAAAGCTGTCGTGGTTTTCATTCCCGACTTTGGGTCATTTACTGCATGTTTCCCTTTCTCTCTCTGACCTTCTCCCTGTGAAGCTTTTAATCAATAAAGGCCACAAATGACACAAACGTGTTAAATGTGTCGTGCAAGAAAACATTCAAACATATAAGAAGCATTTCACATGTATTCAGTAATTTAAACAGTTTGGTGATTACATTTCCTGATACTAAATTTTTCATAATTTTAAGATCTCGGGGACATTATTTGTGAGAAAAAAATTTATTTTTTCTGAAATCATGGTAGAGGCTTTTTCAGAAGCCTTGGTCATAGTGAAATGTGGCAGATTTCCGGTCACTATAATAAAACACGGTATTTCTTTATATTTTTCTTCCAACCAGCCAGACCTAACTAAGTGTTAAAGGTGCTCATCATCAATAAGTCCACAGCCCTTCTTAATGTATTTCAAACTTTTTCTTTAAAGATCAGCTGCCTTTTTATCTAGTAGTGACGAGTCTAGATGGCTTAAATAAAGTTGTTACTTATTTCACTTAATGTTTTGGTTGACATTTAGGGGAAATGTCAACGCAACCTTCCACACCTATAATATGAATCCATACCAGAAACATATTAACAAACATTTAACTTCTATATATCAGATTGATTATGTTTCAGAAAATATTGTTGACAGTAAAGGCTGAAGTGAATCACAGCTAAACAAGCCAAAAAAAAAGTCAGTGTTATTTATTAAGTAAAGTTTGCATTAGGTCAAACATACAAACCCATCATATCTGCAACTAGATTTTAAAATCCATTCAATATAAGAACTCAAAACAGCTTCTCTGATTCAAAAGTGCTCTATTTAATATAAACATAATATTGCTCTCATCTATAGTGCTAGTTGAGGTGAACACCTATTTGAATGAGGGTGTAGCAATTGATTAAAAAAACCTATACACTATGTATCAGCATTTCTGACTTTTTGATTAAATCTGTCTTTCTTAATTGTGCTTTTTTGTACAAAAGCACAAATGTTTTTTTTTCTCATTTGTTCTTTCTTTCAGCTTCAGTTTGCAAATTTTGTCAAATTAATTTTAAACTTGTTTCATGGATGTTAAAAATGTATTTGCAAAATGAAATTTAGATGACAATTAACTTACTTTGAACTAAAAAGAACACTTGGCGATTGTAATTTTTTTGGGAATCACATTTTTAAGACACCAAGAAAAGCCATTCATTACTTGTATTTTATTATATATATTTTAATTGAGTTTCATACTGTTGACATTAATAATCAGTATATTTTAATCTCAAGTTGTAAAATCAGAAGGAAAAAAAAACATCTCAAGAAAATGCTTTTCCATGCCTTGTCTGCTGTTAACGCAAGAATTTTGAGAAATATGAATTTGCTTTTGTAACACATTTCTATTCAGATCTCTTCCGAGTCTCTGAGCTCAGAAGAATCTGTGTGTGTTCAGTCATTTCATAGAACACACACATTTCTCTTTGTCAAATGCAAAGAGAAAAAACATACCACGTACTTTAAAAAGTATCTGTTTCTTATCCCGGTCAACAGAGCCTTCAACGTGCATGATGTCGGAGTGGATCAGCTGGTCCGCTTGCAGTGTTTCCTGTGGGATGGGGATGAGGTCCAGAGAGCGATATGTCAAACAGTATCCTGAGGACGGTTCGCTCTGTCAGCTACAAACTGAGGAGACTGAGAAATGTGTTGTCAACGACGAATGCTGTGAGTCTGCCTTCAGTGACGCAGTGCCTGTATCACTGTGTTCAAACATGTTTATATAGCAAATTAGATCAAAATAAGTAAAAAAAAAAAAAATCAAATCAAAGGTTACATTAATGTGCCAATGATGCACCGGTTACCTGCTCCTCTCTGTTTCCTTATAGCCACATGTAAGTTAAAATTCGCAGAGGTTTTTACTCTCGGGACATTTGTTGCACTTTGTCTGGGTTTTAGGTGATAGACAAACACACAGTTGAGGAGAAAAGAGAACATGGTTTTACAAAAACCTGAAAAGTCTTGAATTTTAGAATGTTCTTGTGAAGTATTTAGCTCTGTTTGTCTTCACATTTGATCAACTTCTCTGTTCATGCTGAAAAAAAATCCATACATCTGGAGGTGTGGAAAGAACATGGTGTCACAGAGCTACAGGCTGGATGATGAAACTTTTTTCACTTTCACAATCCTCTGTGCCCTCTATGCTTTTCAGGGCATTGTAAAGTCATACTTGGATTGTTTTTTTTTCTACAATACTGAAATACTTTGTTTTATATATACACACAAGTTAAGCATACCAAACTTCAGACTGTATTAAATCATGTGGCCAGTTTGCCAGTACTTAGAATCTGGTCAAACTGTAATAGTTACATTTCAAATCTGGTTACATGATGCCCCACTTCCTCTTAATCACTTGAAATATAGCCAGATTAAGTAGAAGTATTGAAAACTAATTGGTAAAAAGTACAAGCATACTCATTTATTTCCACTTCTAAGTCACACATTGTGTGGTTGGAAACAAAGACAAGAGATATATGAATTTAAATAGATTAAATATTTTAAAAAGCCATAAAAATCAGTGGAAATACATTGTTAAACATGTGACATTTTAGCAAGATAAAAAAAACAATATTATTGCAGTGTAGCATTGGACTCTGTGTGCCACCACGTTCATTCTGGCTGCTGTTGTGCTCAGGGAAAAGGTCTTCCAGAATTCACAGTGAAACTCCTTTAAACAGTCCAAAACAACAGCACATCTGGTGTTTGATCAACCAAAAACAGACACGTATTTGGTCAGGTCTCATTAATCCCCAGTGGCTGCTTGGATACGATTCAGGTCGCCTGCAGAGGGACTTCTGGCTCTCTACCCTCTCCACTGCTATTCACACCCTGTTATTAAGCCTTATGCTTCTTTTCAATCATAATGGGTTTCTCTGAGGAACACAGTCTTGCATAAGTTGCAAAAAGAACAGCTGGAAGAATTTCCTTACAGTGTCATTTGTCCCAACAATTCTCCATCTCTTGATGCTTGTCTAATATTTAGATCTTTTTTTTTACCTTACAATTTACATTTTACGACACTAATTAAGCTTGAATCTTACTTTTAAATCTATTGTGAATAGCGGATTAATAAAGTATATTCATTCATTGACTAAAGTATTTCTTCCATCAGTGTGCACAGTGTGATTTTACGATTTTATTTTTACATTTTCGGCCGCTCTGATCTGAAATATGCACATAATATTAAACCAATCGCTAAAAACTCAGTTCAGGTTTTTAACAGTCTCTTGTGTGTGATGTTCAAATTCAAGAGGTTATTCAATCGTCATCACTTTCTAAGTAGCTTTAATCACAAAACTTCACATCTGACCAGGCTGTCAAAGTGAAAAATAAAAAAAAAACAACCTATGTGAATGTCACTGCTATGACCCATTTAGATCTAGGCATTATGGAAACCTTATTGTTAAATCCCATCATTTCTGCAGAATTAAAAAATGTAACTAAAAGAGTGAGCATTTCGTTCTTTTAAAATTAAGCAAAAGTGTTTGGAAGTTCTAGTTTAGCTGGTTTTGTTTTCTTTTCGCTCCCCACAGCTCCCAGCAGCTGTGTGGTGACAGAGTGGGGAGAGTGGGACCCCTGCAGCATCACCTGCGGCGTTGGCATGAGAAGACGTGAGCGCATGGTGAAGATGCCCCCTATAGACGGATCCATGTGTAAAACTGAGGTGGCTGAGGTGGAGAAGTGCATGATGCCAGAATGCCGTGAGTTGCAGTTATTGTTACTTTCATTAGTTTGAGCCAAAAATTGTTAATCGTTCCTCAAGCAAAATTTAAGACCAGACGGCATCAATGCGTTTGTCCAAATTGTACAATGCTTTGCCTCCATCTTTGTGCTGTCTTGGTTCTGTTGATTTTTTAAAAAAAATATTTCTTCAGACTGGCTTTTAACTAGTTTTATGCTGCATGATATTATATGTATGCTGTGTTTATTTTTTCTTGTTTGTTTTATTTAGCTTGCTTATGTTGTATTTTGTAGGTTTGTCCTATGAAAGCTTCTAACCTACTTCCTCAGAACCTACTCATGATGTGTTTATCCTGTCACTGTTGCTATGAGGGTTGATTTGCGTGTAAAATATGTAAAGCAGAAACTGACTAATTGGAATTCATGGTTGTTTCTTCATGTTGTTTTGCATTTGTGTGAATCAGTAACTAACATGAAAGTCACAATTTAGATCTATTATTACATATTTTTCCTTTACAATGTTCTGTCTAAGGAAATTGATCTACACATTTCAGATTGTAACTGAAGGTCTTGTGTGTGTTGGTGTGTGTACAGACACTATCCCCTGCATGCTGTCCCCCTGGTCGGATTGGAGTGAGTGCAGTGTGACGTGCGGCCGGGGAGTTCGAAACCGTCAGAGGATGCTGAAGTCGGATCCTGCTGAGTGCACCGAGGAGCTGGAGCAAACCGAGAAATGCATGTTGCCTGAATGCCGTGAGTTCTTGAATTTTAAACTCTTTGGGACAGTGACTTGCAGTGAGCAGAGGCAGGTGAGGCGGCCTCACTTGTCATCATGACAAGTAAGTTAACAACGATAAGAGAAAATCAATTTGTCCAGTTGACTAGTCTTTAAATTTGCTTTCTCTACAATTTCAACATTTCATGGTCAGAATTGCTGAATTTATGCATTGCCTTTCAAATACATGGGAGAAAGGCGAGGCAAAGCAATGAGAAACTGTGTCTCCTCTCTGAAGACACACTGAATGATCCTGCCGTTTCTGTCTGTCTCCCTTTGTGTCGTATATCACACACACTTTAAATGAAAGTGTGTGTGATATTTAGTCTTTCTGATTGGTCATAAATGCACAGTGAAAATGCACAGATTGCAGTACTCTGCTGTTCTGATAGAGGGCGGTGTCGAGTCCCAAAGGCAATGGGTCCCTGCATCTTTCTCTCTTGATTGAAAAGACCAAAGATATTGTAAAACTAGGACCAACTCTCTTCTGTGGTGATAATCTCCATTAAGACAGTCATATTTTTATATGTCTGTAGTTCATTAAAATATAATTAAGTCAATTAAATGTTTAAACTAAGGTGAAAAGTGAACAATAAGCTTCTGTTTGGGATTTACATAATATGCGACTCCAGATGAGTCAGTGCCTCACCAGTCATGAACCTCACTGCATGTCACTGGTGCAGGATATTTGTACTTCTTCTTTATCAACCTGCCATGTGCAGCTTTGTCATTCTTCACTATGGTTTTATCAGCTTTGGAGAAGGAGCTCATGGATCAATCTGAACTTTGTCCTTATTGTAAAGATAAAGAAAACTGGGACACATTTAACTTCCCCCCCTCTAATTTCTTGCTTAACAAAATGAGTCACATTTTCAGAACACTCAACAATTTTTCTACTTGTGAGTTTCTGAGAATTAACCAGATTTATAAAATGCTTCATTAGTTCAGGAAATTCACTTTTTTAATATTCTTAACTGACTGCATATGGTTACATATCACTGGTTCTCTTCACAGTTTTTCTGTCCAAATATTGGTGTCATTACCTAATAGGTGGTGTGCCCATGTGAGACCACTACAGAGAAAATGCTGTTGTAATAAAAAAGACAATAAGAGCAACGGTGATTAGATTAAGTTTTTATAAGAATTTTGGATGCATTTGTTTTAAAAAGTTAATGTTGGTAAAATTGAATCTGTTCAGATTAAAGTTTAGTAATGCAACTCCTGTTCTGACTTATTGAACTTGTGCACATTCTGATGCAGACTGGTCTTATTTGCTTGAAAGTGACTCTTGTTCAGGAAGAGAACTGCAGCATGTGGCAAAATAAGACTTTTTTGAATCTCTACAATTCATCACAATTTACTTCTACCTGGTTCATGTAGACAAACTATAGTTTATGTGAACTATTCTGATTTGTCACAAAGTGTTCTGCCATGTTCTCAAAAAAGTTAGAATGCATTAAGCTACTAATTGTGAATTGTAAGCTAATAGTGTCTATTATTGTTGTTGTTACTGTAAAGGTGCAATAAATTATTTTTTGTTCACTTCTGTTCCTAAAAAGCTGACACTTTTATCTCAATTTAACACAATCTCAATCTTTTGAGTATATTAAAAGATTTGCTGCCTTGAGTTCTGTGATGTACATATATGCTTATTTTTAAGATATGCGGTTCAGACACTCTTGCTGCAGCCATGAAGTTCTTGTTACCCAAACAAGACTCATAGTTGCTGTCGGGAATCCCTTCTGGGTCAAATGTCTGCCTAGAGGAATTCATATAGAAACAAAACATCATTCATAAACATCATTAACATATTTGGATGCAACACAAACACATTTGCATCCATTTCCCTGTTAAAAACAAATGACTTTAAAACTAAATTAGCATTTTAGTTTTTATTCTTACTAGAAACATGACAATGCTGCCACAACATATGTACTTCTAAGAAATATCCTAAAAATAATGTATTCTTAATGTTGCATTTTTCAACCACTAGCCAGCATCTAAGCAGCAGAAGTCGATGCTGGGTTTGAAATGCCAGGAAAGTTTTGTGAGAAGAAAGATCAGTGTCAAGATGCTTTGTCTTTTTTGGGCAGACTGGAGGGTTACGATCAATGAAGGGGATGTCACAACTGAAAATGGTTCGCAACCTGTTTTGCAGCTTAGTTTATAACCAATCATTTTCTAACAGCACACATGCATTCTGAGTCTACATATTCTACCTCTGCAACATATACTGTACCACCATAAAGATATGTTTTAACTGTTGTACAGAGATTACTCCATATTTGATTTTATTTTGTGATTCTTTATTTCCTTAAATTTAAACAAAACAAGCTAGTGGAAAAAATGTTGCCCACCTTTGATCTCAAAGGACAAATAATATGAGTTTGATGGTTAAAACAGTAACATATACATTACAAGTGTTACTATTTTTTTTTGTAATATTGGTAGGCGTTTTGTAAAACATTTGAACATTACAATAGAGCAAACACCATCAATCATAAGCGTCTCCTGGTCATTCCCCTTGTCTTAAAAACGCACAGTGTAGCGTGAAACACTTGCTTTTATGTTCTATTGTTTCTGGACAGGAAGGTCAGTGGGAGCAGTTCTGCTGTGTGCTGATCTGTCCAATGTGATGATAAAACTTCACAAGCCCTGGCTTTGCAGAAAAGGCTGTTTCAGAAGTTAGCTGTGAATGTGCAAGTTTCATAAAATAAAATGATCTGTTGGGTTTGTGGTATCAAACTGAATCTCATAAATGGTAGAAAGTTTTCCGCTTAAGATCCTCCTAAATATTCATTACTGTTTAAGGACTCAGTCTCCCAGGAGCTCTGCACAGTTTGTGCCCAACCAAAATGTGTCACATGCTAAGTGCCTTAATAAAGTTATCATAAGCTTGACCTTGTTCTCGTTTTGGAACATAACAGACACAGACTTCAATCGTTTTTTATTAAGATTTTGTGTGATAGACCAACAAAAATCTATGGTTTTCTCATGGTTTACTCTTAATAAGTAAGAGTAGATTACTTGTATTATTGATCCAGCTGTGCTTAAGAGGTTTAAAGAGGTTAACAGACACCTTTGTGCATTGTGGAAACCAAGGCGGCTAAAAGATGTGTATAAGACGATGTTGAGGAAGATTTTAAAACAGAGTTGGGTTATAAAACTCTACCCCAAACTCTACACGTCTCTGGAAGAACTGCTCAATCTTATCTGAAAGTGGAAAGAGCCACTTTCTTATTAAGTTTGCACAACTGCAAACTTAATAAGACCTGGTTGCCCATCAAAACTGACAGGTTGGACCAGGATGGCACTAATCAGAGAAGTACCCAAAAAGCTAATGGTATCTCTGAGTTTCAGAGATCCACAGCTCAGTTGGGATAATATGCCAACAAGAAAATGCTAGTAATTGTACTCACCGCATTTAATTTTTCCTTTAGGGAAGCGTTGGAAGAAAAAAGACATAGAAATTCTGTTTGCTGCACAAGTCATGTGGCTGACACGGCAAACATGTGGAGGAAGGTTCTCTGGTCAGACGAGACCAAAATTGGACGTATGCAACATTTCTGCTATGTGATCAAATACTATCACAGAAGATTACCTGTCACACATCACCCCCACTGTGGAAATTGGCGATGCTGTGGGGATGTTTTTCTTTAGCACTGACTGGAAAGCTAATTTGAGTTGATAGGAAAATGGATCTATCTAACGGCCGCAATCCTGGAGATAACCTGTTAGTTGCTGTAAAAGACTAAAGATTGGGGTCGAGGTTTATCTTTTACGAAAGACAACGGCCCTGTAAATGACCTTGTGTCTAGCCTTGGTTAGTCGAATTTTAGTTTGTACAAAGCCAGTTGAAGTTTCCTCAGATGTTTTTGTAATGTGCAGTGGTTCTGCAAAGTATGTAGATGAGACCGTTGAAAACAAAAGCATGACATTTTTACATTATCACCCAATAAATAATTGAAAACGATGCATCTTTTCAGAATTAAACACTTCTTTCTGCTGATCTACTACATAAAATCCCCCCAAAAAATGATAGAAATTGTTTGGGTGGTAACATAAAAACAAGCTTATTAATCGCTTTTCCTTTTCCTCTGATTTTTCTTTCTCTTTATGTCTTTACCTTCCATTGTTTCCATCATCCTATCATCCAGCGGTGGACTGCATGGTCTCAGAGTGGTCGGAGTGGTCGGAGTGCAACAAGTCCTGCGGTAAAGGACACACGATTCGCACTCGAATGATCAAACTGGAGCCGCAGTTCGGGGGCAGCTCTTGTCCCGAGACCATCCAGCGGAAGAAATGCAAGATCAGGAAGTGCCGCACAAAAGGGGGAGGCAGAAGCAAGGCCAAGGAATTGGGTAAACAAAAGTATTTGGATAATTTAATTGCATCTCATCTGTTTAAAATCACACTAATTCATAACTATGTAGACATACAGCAAGTCTTTTTTTTTGCGACATGCATGCATGTACTGTGTTTTAAAGCGAAGAGTCCTCCATGCGTGTTGCTGGTTACTTCTGAATGACTGTTTCTCACTTTGTTTCTGCCTCCCCTGCTGCTTCTCATTTGTTCAGGTGCAGCGGCTTGCCGTATGCAGCCATGGACCAGCTGGACTGACTGCACTAAACCCTGCGGAGGGGGCTTACAGGAGCGCTTCAGGGCGGCAAAGAGAAGGGGAAAGGGCAACTGCAAGGACCGGAGGGAGATCCGTGCCTGTAACAATGATTCCTGCTACTACTGAGCAGGGAGGAAAGGAGTGTCGCAAACATCAGACATGTCAAAATTTAATAAGAAGCTTATTCTGTGTTGGCAGAAGAAAAGAGAGGGCGATGATAATGGGTTAGTTTCAAACTTTAAAAAAAGGAGAGACGGGCAAAAGAGGAAGCAAGTGATGAACTCAGAAGATGGAAAACAGAGTACAGAAAGAGAAGGTTTGATGTTTAGTGAAGCTGTTATAGAAATTAGTAAACGGTGAGGGTTTTCATTTTAGAACACAAAGAAAGTATTAGACACTATCGTCTGTGTCCTGCAAAAATGCTTTCAGAGAATTAACAGCTTTGTTAACCTTAGCATTACCAACTCACACAACCCTCCCATCATCTGCAGTATTGGTTTTAAATTATGCAATCATGGTTAAAAAAAAAAAGAAAAGACGCTCTTTTTCAAATGTTTTTAGCAAAGTATAACAAAGCTAATTTGGTCTTTACAACATTTTGAAGTTTTTGAAGTCTAACTTTGAGTGTAAAAACATGTTATAGTCTGTGCTTTCTTTTCAACAAAGATGAAGCCAAACGGAGGAAACTTCATTTGAAAAACTAAGTACTCACATAATCTGCAAGTCACCAAACGTTTCATTTCAAATGCGATACCCCTGGTTTTAGTGTGCTTTAAAAAGTATAAAATTAACTTAGTTGTCAGAGGAGGATTGTTACTCTCCCTTACAATCATGTATTTTCATAATTTATTATCAACAACTTTTTCCATCTCCAAAAGCATAAGGCTACCATCATTTTTTTTTCTAATGAAACTATTGGGGGCTTTTTGCAGGACACAGATGTTTAAACAGGAAATCTTTTAGGGCTTCAAAATGTAGTGTAAATCTATCTAACCACACTTATAAGAGATACTGCTAGGTAATTACTTAAACTGCTTTCTCTAATAAACAAATACTTTGTGTGGAAATGTTTTATACTGTTCAGATTAGTTCTTTATATACTGTACTGCTGTTTATCTGTTTCAGCTGATGTAGCATTTAAAGCTGCGGTCACGTCACAGAACATTGATTTAGCATGTGCAATTTATTTTTTTGTTTTCGGTAGTATGCTTCTCCAGGTGTACTTATTGCCACAGAACACATCGTTTAACGACTGCATCTGCTTTAGTTAGTTCTGAAAGGAAAAAAATAGGAGAGTCGCACTGAGCTGATCTGCTGCTTTGATCTGGAAGTTGTTACACTTTTCAAACATATGGGACAGCTCTCCATGCAGCCAGTCACTATCTGAGCTTTTTTGCTAGAAGATTTTGTCCTATATAGTTTTTATGTTTCCTTTTTGTTTTTGTATTTTTTTTTGTATTTGTCAGCAGGTTAGTTTTTTGTTTAAATAAAAAAAACATCATCACCAAAGTTAGATTTCTGTAGATACTTTCTTTAAATTCTGCTTATTTTGTTGCTTTTGCTCTTTTTTTTGTTCATTTCTGTGTCACATAAATGTTTTGTAACAAACTGCCTTTACAATAAAAGTGTAAATGTGAAGATTTTTTCAATTATTGATTTTTTTAATTCTAAGATTACTTTCAGCATTATCTAAGTTCAATAAGGTGTACTATCAAAATTAGAAAAGAAAACAAGTGCAATATGTTCCATCCATCCATCCATTTTCTTGCACCCTTGTCCCTTAGTCGGGTCGGGAGTTGCTGGTGTCCATCTCCAGCTGACGTTCCGGGCGAGAGGCGGGGTTCGCCCTGGACAGGTCGCCAGTCTGTCGCAGTGCAATATGTTACTACTTATAAATACAAATTCAAAATTGTATTCAGGAAAGAGGATTTTATTTCTAAAATCAGTAATTCACTTTTTAGTTCCCAGAATGATAATTGGTCTTTCATCCTATTTGAGTTTAGCAATAATCAAAACTAGATTGTATTCTTCTATTTAAGATCGAACAAGAAATATCTTGGTTCGTAAAATCAAAATTTAAATGAAAGTAAGCATATTTGCTTTGTAAAATGTTTGAAGCCAGGTATTTGTACCCACTGTCTAAAATGACGCATAACCCTTTTTTCCTCCATTACTCTCTTACATCAAACCACAAAAAACTTTTCTTGTTTTAGGTCAGTTTGGATTTTTGACATTATTTCTGTTTGTTCAATACCAGCAACTTTTTACAATGCCAGCAAAAGGTTGCAGAGCCAGAATGACATTCTCTTTTTGTTATCATTCAGAAGTGTCTATTACTGTAGGTGGTCTTGAAAAAAATCCTCTAGAATTTTTGGAGTATGTTATTCTGATATTTCTCACTCACCTTATGTAAAGTATGCAAGCAGGACAGAATATTGTGCAGTACATGTTTTTTTATAAATGTAATTTTGATTAAAAGAGGAACAATCAGCTGATATTTTCCCCCTGATCCTTGGAGAAGAGATGTTACTAAAGATTGTGTTGTAATGTGTCACAGCAGTACATTATACTGTGTATAAAGGTGGATGTTACTGAAATATTTCTTATTAAACTATTAACAGTTCACACAATATTGGTTCATTGTACAAGTTTGAACCTATTTGTGACTTACTGATTAATAGATTAAATACAATTGTCTTACCAAGGAGAATCCATTCTGGTTAAAGTGAACAAGTATTGAAATTAATACAGACAAAGCTTTGCCTTGTAACAAAAGAAATACGTGTAGAGAGCATATTAGTTTTAAACACAGTTTTCTACTTTTTATTTATCAAATGTAACGGCATAACTGTACAAAACTAACATGAAGCATTATTCTCTGATGGCGAGAAACATGTTCTTCATGGAAGGTTTTTTTCATGATACAGAAAGCACATAAATACTCTTTTATGTATCTCATTCAAGTTTAGAGGACTGGACTTGAGCACCCTGTACTAATCCTAAATTTCAAAGAAAGTATGTAATTTCAGTTTTTGTCCACTAGATGGAGACACAAAAATGTAGTTTCCCAGAAGTTCAGTAACAGTCAAAATTAGTAAAAAAAAAAAGATCTTGGTATTATTATTATTATTATTATTATTATTATTATTATTATTATTATTATTATTATTATTATTATTATTATTATTATTA
>CAEGAF010097459.1:0-55419 GCA_903067075.1 Micropoecilia bifurca | reverse complement strand
CACGTTTTCAAAATGATAGTGTTGTATTTTTCATTTTATGAGATAAACAAGAGAAAGAGGTGCTTAATGCTGAACCAGGAGGAAAATAAAACGGAATTTTAAATTTTGCTGCAAATAAGCTTGTTGTAATAAGCAACTCATCAATTAATGGCATAATAAATTAAGCTCAATAATTTCCATGTTGGTGATTAGTATTTTGTTTAAATAGACATTATAATCAATTTTATTTATGACTTTGGTTGTAAAAGGTTTATATTTTTAGTTTTTGGTTGTCATGTTTTATTTTGAATATTTAAAAAATCTTCCTGTTACAAAATTAAAGTTTATCGATTTTTGAGAGGATGAACATGCATTATTACACCACTTTAATAATGCAGTGGTGCATTATTACACCACTGTCAGTACAGTACTTGGAAATGATCTCAAAACAACATTAATGTTTACCACAATAATTACTGGGACAATTTCTTGTGACAGACCTACTTACAAAATAAAATCTGGAAAGTGTCCATTTGTATTTATCCTCCTTTGCTTTGACACTGAAACCCTCCTCTTGCTCCTGTCCAGGACCTTATACGTCGGGACATACTCTACTACAAGGGCCGCATCGACATGGATCGCTACGAAGTTCGGGACGCCATCGACGGCCGGGACGACGACTTTAACGTCAGCGTTAAGAACGCTTTCAAGTTGTTCAACAAAGACAGCGAGGAGATCCACATCTTCCTGGCCAAAAAGCCCGAAGAGAAGATCCGCTGGCTCAGGGCCTTCCACGAAGAGCGGAAGATGGTGCAAGAGGATGAGAAAATTGGTAATCACACACCCACTGTAGCTTCCAGTGTAGGTTCAACTGTTTGATATTAAATTGCAAATAAAACCCCCCAAAAAACAAAAAAAACACTGCAACAAACCAACTCTAGTTCCTACTTGCTGGATTCGGTTCAGGACGAAACAAATGACTCATAAAAGATGCGTCATGAGGACTGCAGAAGGTTTTTGATTTGTCTCCGACTTAATTCAAATTTGTTTCCGCTTCTGCAAAAGACAACCTTTGCTCCAGTTGACCTCCATTGATGTCTGACCAAACTCCTGTGGTGCTGTTTAGGTTTTGAGATATCTGAGTACCAGAAGCGACAGGCAGCCATGACAGTGAGAAAGGTGACCAAACAGAAAGGTGAGGCAACAAGAAGATACCAGGTGATTTTCCCTTTTTGCTTTGTTCTCCTCACTGATTTACTCTGTCTTCTCATCGCTGTTTACTCTGTCTTTAATAACCTGCTCTCCTTTTTTACTTCCTGCACCGGTTTAACACATGCCTTGTTTCTGAGTGGAAATAGGCCAGTCTTGGACCCAGTAACCCAGAACAGTCAAGAGATTATGGTTACTCGTTGTACTACAGCGCCCTCCACTCTTGTTGGCACCAGTAGCAAACGTGTGAAAAACCTTAAAATAAATCAATAAAAAATTTTTTGGAGTAGCATAATCTCACACTGAGAAATGGAAGAAAAATCCGACCTTTACTGTGGTGATTTTTCTTTAGTTACTCCTACCAATTTTGATAAAATAAATGTAAAATCCCGATACAAATAAGGAGCTGCTGGCCTAAAACGTTACATATCTACAGTCAAAGCATCAATTAAAAGTTTAAAATGACTCTGTGATAAACACATCATCTCAATGACCTGTTTGTGGTTTTACTTTATGCAAAGTAAGCAGAATGATAAGAAAAGTTAAAAAAATCCAGAAAACTCCAATGATTGGATAATGTGGAGCTGACAAGTTATGAGAGGCCACGCTGCACTTCTAAACATTTCCTCTTGTTTTGGAACACAACAGATTCACCTAATGAACTTTATGGACTTTTGTACCAGAGGCAGCCAAAAACAAATAGCATGTTTGTTTTTGGCGTGCAACAAGACGCACTTTGGGGTCACCATGTCTCCATAGCTGCCAGTGAACACTATCCACACACCTATTGGTTGACAAAATAAAAAAGCCTTTCCTGTTCTACAGTCACAAATCTAAAATTACTAATCACTAAAAACCTTAAAATTAAGTCCAAATGTGAGATTATTCTCCTGCAAAGAAGCATGAATTTATTTTGGGGCATTTCCCACACGTTTTCCAGGGATGCCAACAATCATGGAGGGTGCTGCATGTCTAACTTCTTCCGTCTGAGTTGAGCGTTAGTCAGCAGCACAAGTTGGAAAAGTAGCCGTTAAGCATCAATGAAAAGACAGAGGGCTGTTTGCATGAAGTTTAAAGGATGATCCCAGTCTTCAGGACATGTGGGTCCTGTGTCACGCTTGTCTAGATGCTATTACAACTCCAGACGCGTTTCTCTCCCTCTCTGAGCTAAAAGGTGTTTGGTGTAGCTTCCGATCGCCTGTAAATGCAGCGTAATGTTGCCACGACATGGCGTGGCGAATTGGAGCGAGGGTTTTGGCACTGCACCTTTTGTCCACGTCACTGGGACGGGGACATCTACCAAACATGCAAACTCTTTGCAAACACTGCTCGGAAGCAGAAGAACACGTCAGAGAAACCCGTTTTTCCTCCAACCGGACGGAGCACCCACATGCCCTGACTTGCTGGCATCAGTCCTTTAAGATTTAGCCATTTAAACTGCCAGGCTAGATGTTTGTACATTTACCATTACTGATGTTCTTGCCAGATAAGCATGACCATCCATTTAAGGTATCGATGAAGTAATAACTAGAGCTGGAATGTTCTCTCTGATGCTAGGAACCCCCCTTCCTCGTAGATGTCTGTGAGAAGTAAATGTTGTGTGTTTCTAAGTGCTGTATGTGTATGTGGCTGGCACAAGGTGAAGTACTTTCTTGAATTTCAGATTCATTTATAGATTTCATCTTGAGAAAGAGGGCCATGTTGTATGGACATGGTTTGAAAATGATAAAGGTATATGCATTAGAGTTTTCCTTAGAGCTAGCACAATAAGATGCCATGGCAACTGCTAAGCAGCATTGGAAGGTGTTGTGTTTATAACGTTGGCACTGGAGCATGCAATCACTGTCCAATCTGTTTACAAGCATTATCTTGACAATCCAAGATAAACAGCCTCTACTAACACAAATAGATCCAACCTCACCGACTGCTAAAACGGAAGACACCGTTTCTCATCTCTTTGATTTGTTTTTTAAGATGCCATGGCAACTTTTTTGATATTTCATCATCAAATTCTGATTCCTTACTCCTACTAGCATAGCTGTGATGCTTGTAGACTGTAGCTCAACGACATCGTAGACTGTAGATTAGTGCATATTAAAATGCTTTCTGTTGGCGCTACTTTCTCCACCTGTGTGTGTGTGGTGTGTGTAAGTGTCAAACGGTGCTATTCAAACAAAGGCACAGACAACAAACTCAGAAGAACAGACTCCAAACGCCTGGTGTCGTGATCATTTCAGGTGGAACCTGTCAGTTCTCCTGTTGCGCTGCCTCAGAGTTTGTTTGAATAGCATCGCCGTCCTCCACTGTGTCATCGCTGCAGCTGAATTTCACATTTCTGCCGATTCAGCTTTCATCGTTTTGACCAAAGTGTATCATGTCTCGAGATTGAATATGCAGGAATGATAATTGGTAGCTAATCTTGTTCGCCTGCGTGCCTGTTTTTCTGTGTGAAGCATGACTTGATGTTGTGGTGTTGTCTGAGATGCACCGGTTAAAGTTTTGGTGGCCAGATTCCAGCGTGCGTGAAACGCGAACCTGGTGACAACAGTTTTAGTCGATTCAAATATCTCTGTGTAACATTGCACGTTTTCAGGCTTTATTTATATTGCTAAATCAATCTTAAAAATTTTTAATTCTGTATTCTTTTTTAATTTTCCAACCATTTCGGTACTTTGAATATTGTAGTTACTCTCAAAGAGCCCACAGATAAAAGCATAAATTAAAGAAATGTACAATTTAATAGCTTTATTGGCCTCAAAGAAAATTCATATCTGTAACATTGTGACATTTTGACTTGAAAACTGAATGAATCATAGATATATAGAGATAGCTGACCATTTTCTTAGTTTACTTTATTAGGAGCAGAGGTGATATTACAGAACCACATAACAGAGCAATCACGTAAAACAGGCTTTTACTATTATTTCTTGGTCAAAGAGAGATATTTATGGCATTCAGCCTTTTATATTAGCAATAGGATACATAAAAACGCAGATTCTTACCTAAACGATATGATTTTCAAAAATGTACCAACATTTCCAAACTTGGCATGAGACCCAAAGAGCAAAAGAATAAAACAGCGTTGCTGTTATCTGCTGAAAGTCTCACCCTCTCAAACTTGTTTTATCTTTGACGTGTGTGAGCAAACTGAAGAAAACATTTTTCTTTTCAATCTACTTTTTCTGACTCTCTACTTAAACATCTGTCTGATACTGAAAATAGTTTGAGTCTCTCCTCCGTTCAGTAACGGCATCCACACTGAAGAGTCTCGTTGTCAGCACAATGCGGTTGCGTTCCAGTGATCGGAAAACGATTTGATTTTTCTGTTTCAGGGAAGTCTGGCCACCAGCCGGGTTATCGCTGCATCTCTAGTTGTTTTGCCTGTTTCATACATGAAACTGATGATGTTTCCCCTTTACTGCCTCCCTTCTTCTTTTTCTTCTTCTTCTTCTCTTCCCTGCTTTGTGATCTGCACCGCTTCCTTACCCTATCTCAACCCTCGCCCCCCAAAATCTCTTGAACCCCTTGCTTGTTTTTATTTTTGCCTGCCTTCCCAGGTGTAAACAGGTGCACGCCCCCCTCATACCCGCCCCCACAGGACCCCCTCAGCGCGGGGCAGTATGAGGTAATGGCGGACATGGCACAAGGAGAGGTTTTTGAATTCAGTCAATCCAAAAGAGGCCAGGGGCCTTTCTGGCAGAATTTTAGTAGATTAGCTCCATTTAAGAAATAGAGAAACACAGACTCTTCTGAAGGACCAGCTATTTTTCTTAGAAGCACTAAACACTGGATGATTACGTCCCATGATGAAGAAAAACACAACCACCACAAACACACAGGAGACTCTGAAGTTAAGGACCAATGTTACTATATGATTTGATCGGAAACACCAAGAGGACTTTGAGACTTGAATTTCAAAATTGAGGGAAAAAAGAAAAAAAAAGACACACCTTTACAACAATTCTTCTTTGTTTGTAACGTCATCACGCTTCTTCTCCAGCTGACTCTGCTGTCACAGACTCTATCCCTCCGATTCTGCACATTCACACCTTCTGAATGTTCTGGAGTTATTAAGATTGTTAAATGATTTTGTTTTGAGCCCATCGTCGTCTATCATCGTCATCGCCAACTTCTGGAAATAGCAAGCCTTCGAGGTTAAGCTGGGTCGGTCCTCGTGGGAGCGAGACCTCGCCGCGCCGCGATCCCCCTGAATGTGAGCTTGACGGATGACGCGGGAACCCGATGTGCTCGGGACCCGCCCAGCTCGACAATCCCAGACGGATCAGGCCGTCTCCGCTCCACTGAAACCATCCATCCACACTTACTTATGAAAGCCCCTCTCCGTTTGACTTATTTTTATTTTTTTTAATCTCTGCCTCCAAGTCTTCCCTTCCTGCTCCTCTTATCCTCTCTATCTCCCGGTCCACCTGCTCAGCTTCTTCCTCGCAGAGGAAGAGTTTCATTCTTTTGGAAACCTGCCATCGGCCATGATATGACAGGTCAGGGAACAAATCAATAGTCGGAACATCAATAGAATATTTACATCCCCTCGCCAGCTGCTCGTGACAGGGTATTCACATTGACTCACAGCGATGCTCAGCGCGTCCCGCTCAGATGAGCCGTCTGCGAGCAGGAGATAGGCAGGGTACGGTCGGCCTGCCTCGCGTCACAGCCCCCCCACACCGCCGCCGCCACTCTCCCCAGAGACCACCCCTGTAGCACTGTGCTGGCAGCTTACTGGGTGTTTGGAAAAGAGCACAGCCTACCTCCAGAAATGAGCAGTAAAAGTCAAGTTGATGCATCGGCCAAGGTCCAAAAAGGAAAAAAAAAAAAAAAACCAAAACAAATAATGGACTTCTTGAGTTGATTTTGTAGTGTTCACACTGTTAAATATATCCAGTCTGAGTTCTTCTGCTCTTATTTCAGTACAAGGGATACAAATATGCAATGCTACAGAGTGGAGAAATTAGCCAGGATCCCAACCGCCTCACTGGTTAAGGACATTCGTAGTCTGTTCGGATTTTTAAAACAAGTCAATACCACGATGGGAGGAGGAATGAAAAGGTGTATTTAATCTGTAGCATGCACCGTCCCTCCTGACAGATTCATTAATCTCTTAACACTTTGAATCTTCCCTCCCACCTTTTCCTTCACGTCGCTTTCCAGATCTGATCCGTGTTTCTGGCAGTTAGCTCCGGCAACCGTTAAGTGATTTACAAAGGACCGAGATTGTAAATCCATCCGAGATTCAGATTGATTTGTTTAATCAACAAAGTCCCTGCGGCTGCTTTGGGAGAGAGATCCTCTCCGCGTCCTCCTGGCGAGGCGTTCAGATAAGGGAGGATGTCTGAGGACGGGAAGAGAAAAAAGCAAAACAAAAAAAGAACGATTGATGCTCAACCCGAAGGTGTAATTCTACTCTAGGAATGTAAGTGAACCATCTGTCCAAGCCGTGTGACCATGTTTTGACCTCAGAAGTACATTTTGTGTTGGATTCTACCACCCAATGGACAGTGCATATACAGTATGACAATTGTGCAATGTGATATATCATTATATATCTTCACTACTCACTTACGGTGTGCTATGGAAGAGATAAATATCGTCCTATGTCATTTTGTTTGCCTTCTTATAACCTATCGGAAAACGAGACCTTAGGCTTGCTTTGTATGTCGTGCAATTTCTATTTCAGTAAAGGAAGTTGAGAAACGGGTGAGTCGGCTGCTGGTGTCTGTAGAGATGGCTCCCAGTGAGATTGTCTTGGAAGATTAACTCTCATGCCTGGCACAGCAAAAAGAAATGGTTCCCAGGCCATGATAACCTCAGGTCCCATGCTACACCTATCCACCACCACCCTCCTCGCCCCTTACTCACCGCCCCGTCAGATCAACACCACACACACACACACACACGCACCTACATACACAAATGCACAATCACTTGCTGGCCCGTTCTGCTGCGGAGAAGAGAGATGCTATCTAACAGTGCCTTCCAGCATTCCACTAGTGATTATCTATTCAGTTTTCACTGGCAGATTTGAATTAGTCATGTATTTTCCCTTCGGTGCATTTCTTCCTTTCTCTCTTCTTCTCGTCCACACACTGGGAATTCCTCATCCCCCCCCTCCACCCCACCGAACCCCCGACTCCCGCCCCCACTCCAACTCCCAGTGCACCAAAACTCCCAACAAATCCGACAATTGGTCAGACCTTTCTCCTCCCTCCCTCCCTCCATCCCCACCACCTCCACCCGCTCCAGTAGTTACAGTGTTGTCTGACTGAAACACTTTGAAACACTTTATTATTGTTATTATTTGGTATTACACTCGCATAGCTGCAATCAACTTGCACAGAGAGGAAGTTTTGTTCTAATTCCAGCTACGTAGAGTTCCATTTTGTTATCTATATATCTCGCAGAAAGAGGATTTGATTTGAATTTAGAGTAGGAAACCGATTCACGTTACTCGAGTTAGACTTCACATTTCAGAGTATATTATTAAAAGTGAGTTATGAATCGAAAGAAGTCATCTATTTTAACTTTATCTGCTACACTCTGTAAATAGTGTAAAAAGAACAGATCATATATTTGGATATTTTGCGTTGGAGACGAATGTTGTTCCAGTTCTAGCGTGCGGTAGACCTCAGTACCCAGGTAAATGCATGCTTGTGGCATCCAATATTTTGCATGAGAATTAAGGCAACTCTTAACGGATTATTTACGTTCATCGAACTTCCGAATGCTTTTATTTTCTCTTCTATTTGTTTTTTTTTCTTCTTCTTTCTTTCCCCTCCCCTCATAGCGGAACCATTCATTCGTGAAGCCATGCCATCTCACTAAAGGGAGTTGTTTTCTCTGTCCACCTGTATCCTGCTCACTTCATGGTCCAAAGTTGTAGCCTGTTTTTTGTTTTGTTTGTTTGTTTTTTTTTAATTTATTGCCACTTAGAGCAGCATGTCAGTCTCTCATGTTGAATCAAACATCTGTTAGGTGAAACGACAGACACCGATGGTCTCCGTGCCCAGATAAAAATAGGTATTTTAATCCGTAGCTTTTCATTTAGCACGCTTTTTCTTCACGCTGCAGACTGCTGGTTATTTTTATTTGACTTTATCGCGTTTTGTTTGGAGTGCCATCATCAAGCGGAGGCAAAACGGGTATAATTTTTCTATGACAACAGTGAACCAAATAGGAGTTAGCTCTGGTCGCGGCTGTTCGTGTATAGATTTGTAGTCGAGCAGAAGACATGAAAACACGTGGAGTCTCCCCCCCCTCCTCTTTACACAAGCTAAAGCTAGATCCACCCATTGAAATCATTCTCTCTAGTTTAAGTAATGACTTGACATGAAAAATTTACTACTCTATTTATTGCTATCAGTATTAGGGTCATTACGTTTGGGCCAAACAGTTTAAATAATGTATATATTGGGTTTGTTTATTCTTATATAACTATCAATCTGACCTTTTAGGAGTCCTAAAGGACAGCCATCTGTCCACTTTGAGGTCTGTTTTTTTTTCTTCTTTTATTTCTGTCTCTGCTCATGTAAGCCAAGTCAGTGGACAGAAATCCATTAGCGAACACTTAGATTTTTGTCATTCTTGGTTTCTATAGTCCAGTGTTAACTTGAGCCAGTAATCATCCATATTCAGCACAAAGTGACCAGCAAATATTAAAACATCTTGAACTTCTGCACATTTTGTGACGTCACAACTGCTGACTTTAATTGACTTTGTTGGGATTTTATTTGATACACCAACGTAATGCGATGTGTTCGTGAGAGGTTGAGGTTGAACGATACATGCCTTGGGCAAATAAAAATCTGAAAGGTGTGGCAGACATATCTATGATTCCCCCCCAACCTTCATAAATTACCTACATCAGGGTTGCCTCATTTTTATTTCAGGCCATTTCAAGATCACAGCTGTCCTCAAATTGCCAGTTGTAGCAGAAACTGTTGATAACACTACCTATTAACAAACTGTTAAGAAGTAGCTTTCTTTATATTCAAGGTCAGCATCTTAAAATTAAATAATAATAAGCATCTTTCACGTTGACGTAACTTGGCAAAATGCTTTAATTTAAAATCTGAGACTCTAAAAAGAAATATGTTATTCAACAACTTCCATAAACTTTCTCATTTGCAATGTACTCCTGACCAAAAATTTACTTTCTGGCCGACATACGGAGCGATATTTGTGAGGAATAACATACGCTATCGACAGCAAAACATGTTGGTGGCAGCATCATGCTGTGGAGATGCTTCTCATCATCGGTTTTAGAGTACAAGGGAATATGGATGGAGCTAAACAGGATAACAAACAGGCTTGGAACTGAAGCAAAGTTTTACCTTACTTCAGGACAACCACAATGAAACGGCTAATATCAAAAATGGCCCAGTCAAAGTCGGGGCTTAAATCCGATTGAGAATTTATTGCAAGATTTTAAAACTAATGTTTGCAAAAGCTCTCCGTCCAGCAAGAAACCCCAAAGAATGGGTTTTGTATAAAAATGCAGACCATATTTTTTAAAAAATTAATTGTAAAAAATAATAATAATAATAATAATAATAAGCAGTGTACCGTGCTTTCATCACTTCTCAATATGGCATAACCTTGTGTTGAGCTTTCAGATAAAATCCCAATTAAATACAGAGAAGTTTCTGGTTGTAATGTGACATGATTTGAAAAAGGTACAAGGCGTTTGGATATTTTTGCAAGGCACTGTCTCTTCAGTAGTAGTTCCTCACAGCTGATTATAGGGTCCTGTGTTGTTTCAGAGTAGTCAGGGTACAAAGTCTTCGACCAGCCATATATTCATGTGGTGTTCAGTGACAACAAGAAGACTTCAATCCCAACACTTGCAAACCTTTTCATTGTATATTACCATCAGGTTTGAGGTCCGGATTTTTTTTTCTGTCACAGAAAAATGTACTCCACATCTTTTTGACACCATATGCAAAGTGTTTTTTTTATTTTATTTTCCTTTCCTTCCTTCTTTCTACTTTACTTCCTTTCTTTATTTCTCGCTGGCCTTTATTTGTTGTAGAAATGGATAAAAACCTGAAAAATAATGCCTATTCAATCCAGAAACTGTGAATGGGAGAGTGGAGATGTCAACTGTATGTACATTATATGTTTTGATGTAATCAGAAGCACTGGGAATATGTTGTACTTCGCTGTAAAGAAAAAAATAAATCCATATCTGATATAGCTGTACTTTTGTTGAAAATAAAAACCTCTACAGAACGTTGTGTCGAGGCATCAGTGTGTGTGCGTGTGTGTGTGAGAGTGGGGACGGCGGGGTTGCATTGTTGTTGAGCTTCCTGTCACGTGACATCACCTCCTGTTTGTAGGAGCCATTTCCAACACATGACACACTCACTCCAGGAGACGTTACAAAGGAAAGATTAAAGGCCATGAGATAAACATGACCGCGTCACAGAAATAAAAGAAATCAACACACTCCCAGCCACAAACGGTAGCTTGCACATGACTCTGCTGCGATGAATAAATAATGGGGAGTTACGCAAACGTATCTCCCTCTTGGCTACGCTGAATCGTAGGCTGTTCACTCCGCTTCCTGATGTTTTGAAGTCCAAAGATGCAAGATTTATTTTTTTTCTTCTTCTTTTCTGCTACCGGAGATCTGAGACATCCTGGTGTGCTACAGACAGCCTGTGTGTGTGTGTGTGTGTGTGTGTGTGTGTGTGTGTGTGTGTGTGTGTGTGTGTGTGTGTGTGTGTGTGTGTGTGCGAGCATGTCTTTTTTTCAGTTGGGTCTAAATTCAGTGGGGTCTTGAAGTTGATGCAAAAACACACCATGGTTGGATGATCCAAGCTGCCCATGAGGAGCCTCTAATAGGGACAGAAGCATTGTGCTGTGTGACTGTGGTCTCTAGTGGCCGGACACGGTGTTACACTTTACACACATTTTTCTCCCCAACATGGACTCCATTTGGATAATCCTTTGTCTTAGTTGGTGAAACCCACAAAGAGATCCAAAGAGCCTGATCAGCCTGTGTGATGTTTCAACAATGAACTTTTCCAGATGGTGCCACTAGACTATGACCACATTATTCAATATATTTTTCTATTTTATGAGATAGATTAAAGTAGTGCATGATTGTGGACCGATTGGAAAACGATATAAATAAGATTCTAAATTGTGTACACTGGTTTTTTTCTTGCAACCTTTAATAAATTTGTGCCAGAATATCTCAATTAAAGCTTGACCAAATCCCTCTAGGTTTGTAAGACAGCAAGATGGAAATGGATCTTCATGTTCTACTTTTTGTTTAACTTGAGTGTGAGCTATAAAAGAGTGCAAAAGATGTCAGTATTTTGGAGACATACCACAACAATAACAAAAAAATTGTAAATGTTACAGCAGCAGCAGATGGCTCTACCACGGGGTTGAATAAAAAACAATACCACATCTTCAAAATTTTAATTTGTCAAATATGTAGAAAACCATGCATCACTGTTTCCCCCAACATTCTAATTATTCCCTTTTGTGTTTTACTCTATCACTCAAAATCTGACCACTAAAGTGTGGTTGTAGTTACAAAATGTGGAGAAGTTCAGTCAGGACAAAATTGCTGCTACAGTTTTTGTCTTGTCCTGTTCGTCGAGGAAATTGGAGGGGGAAAAAATCAAACAAGCAAAATCGAACAACAGAAAGATCGGTAAACTCAAACTAAAATCACTCAGGTTCAGCGTTTATGTGCTTTAAGTAGTTCCTCAAGACGAGAGGTATGTCCAGACTGTCTATTGCAGGGTCCTTGTCGGCAAACAGGATGTGTCTTCGGATTGCCAGCCGGGCCTGTGACATCAGCGTTTTGGGACAAACTGTTTGGGTAAAAATGACAGAAGGAACCATTTGCAGAAGGAAGTATTTAATTTAATCATACCAGAAGCTGAATGTATCAGACTCACCTCTTTCTCTGAGCAGCAGCAGTAGCGCTTCATTCTGCTTTGTGGTTTTGTCAATAATGAGTGTAGGTAGATAGACGTCTGCCCCAAAGTCTACGAGCAGCTGAATGTACTCCACCCCACAGCCGTAACGCAGACACACCTCCACAATCGTCTTGGGTTGCTTGATCCTAGCCAGCATCTTCTCATCCGTGCAGTTATAGTTGGGGTTGGCTCCGTGCAGCAGGAGCAGCTTAAAGCAGCGCAGGTGTCCATAGACGGCTGAGATGTACAGGGGCCCTCTGCAGGATGTGGCGTTGGAGGCCCACTCGGGGACCTTCGGCCGGACGTCCACCTCGGCTCCAAACCGCAGCAGCTCCCGGAGAGTGTCTACGTCACCCTCCCTGGCGGCGGTCAGCACCGGGGAGCAGTTGTTGTATTGGCTGCCGTTGGGGTCGGCTCCCGCCTTCAGCAGGGCCGCCACACAGTCCAAGTGTTTCCCACTCACAGCTGTGAACAGAGGCGTCTGGGCCTTCACATCCAGAACGTCTATCTGGATTTTGAAGGAAAAGCAAGAGGGGGAAAGGGCAATGTTACTTCCTATGAGGAAATTCTGTTCTTTTAGGGTAGAGCAAGCATAAAACTGAAGCCCTGCATTCACACACCGATTCACTACAGTAAAGGTGTGAGGTTAATGTGACGTCCGCCAGTAATGGCTAGCTAGCCTGACCTTACAGTACAGTCCGTGTTTTTTTCCCCTTCACTTGGATTCCCTCCAGTAGATTTTCTACCGGGCCAATCAGCGAACAGTAGAAGAGGTCGTGAACAGTGACGTTCATTTTCAGTGCTGTTTTGGAATTGTAGTCTGTAGCTTTAACAATAAAAAGGAAATACATGTATAAATACTAGTCCCATTAGGAGAATTTGAGAAAATATATTAAAATCCACGAGATGGCAGTAGAGCAGCACTAATGGATGCACGCCCCCATTAAAATCTAACGAAGAAGAAGTTGGAGGAAGTTAACAAAGCTGACCAATCAGTGTTGGCCACGCTTCCCAAAAAGTTTAATTAACAAACACAGACATCGACCCTTAACAATGGACGATGATTATTTACAGCACAGGTAATTTCAGGTAAGCTTATCACGCTGAACTGGAGCAATGCCTCAAGTTCAACAGTTAGCTAGTTGGTAAAATTAAAAACCTTAACACAATTTGTTAATTGTGTTAAAATGCAATAAAGCCCTAAGCACGAAGCGAAGTGTAATACAAGGAAGGAGCTGATCATTTTTATTTATTTATTTTTAACTAGGATTTTTATTTTTAACTTTTGCATGGCTTATCAGGACCATAGATATTAATAAATGAGTATATTTCTGCCAAAACCCAGAAATTTTCTAGAAAAAAATGGAGATGTCTGAGCTTGAATTGTCAAAACATTGCAAGAAAAAAAAAATCAGATGTTAGATTAATTTAACTTCTATTTTCTTCCTTGAAATGTTCTGAAATTAATCTCAAAATTTCAGTTTTATTTTTTGATCTACAGTGTGTACATCTCGAGAGTAACACACACAGTTACAAAGGTTTTCTGCTTAAATATTTTGTCAATGAAATCAAAGCAGTTGTTAGTCTGTATACAGCCAAATTGGATCAGTCAGTTCCTCTGCGGAAACTTGCACATAATCAACATCCCCGAACGTTTTCGCGCTTTTTTTTAATTCCACGTGGGTCTAAGTTTTTGGTGAAAATGGTCAAACCTCTTTAAATGATGTTAACTCTCACCTGCAGGTGGCAGTATTTCTTACTTCTACTACTATTTTGCTTCAGACTTACTTGATGTCAAGTTATGATCCGAGATTTACTTGGCCACCAACAAAATGTGACATTTACCGTCAAACAAAAGCGCAAATATTGTAAATATTTCTACAGTAGCGCCACAAATCAATGATTTCGATTGGAAAATTCACAAAATCGTGGAGGGACTGCTCAATGTGAATAATATTTAATTTTAAGAAGTTAAAAAAATGTTAGTTACTTATTGAACTGCTTTTTATTAATACTTTAACAGTTTGTTAATGGGTTTTATCAATACATTTTGGAACAACCGACCCTTTGAGAACGTACATATCAAAATGTAACAAATTGTCTGGAACTATTAAGTTGTTTTGTAGGATTGTTTTTCCCCATAAATATGATTTATGATTCATTTGTCTTTAGTCATACAGTAGCATACAGTAGTGTCCAAAGGTTCAGAGACTGACAGAAATAACATTCAGTTTTCATGGGAGTTGATTGAGTTGTGTCTCACCTGCTTTAAAGAGTGATTGACATTGTACCTAATACAGAAATCTTGATTTAACCTGTTTTGGCCCTGTCCCTAAATGACCTCTCAGCATCACTTCAGTGACTGCATGATGAGGTCAAAGAGTTGCTTTGGAACATATGATTGGTTCGTGGTTTGAAGCCAATCGTCTTTTTTTGAACCTTGGAAGAAAACGTGTGGTGCCGTCATTGCTCTGCAACAACAGGAGTAGGAGGGTAAACACCTTGCAGCTAAAGGGCTAACTAAGGATTAGTGTGTTTCTTCCTCAAGGAGAAAAACATGGAGAGGACAGACTGAAACACAGAAGGACACACCAGGATTGTTGTCTTCTGGATGTGGGAAAATGATTGTCTGTGGCGGAAACAAGGTGAACGCTAACATTGATACTCAACCCTCCAGACAATTTATGTTTGGGCTTGCCTGTTATGTGCAAGCGAGTTACCTCACTCATGATTTTGCCTACTAACTCTGTCATGAGTAAGAAATGGGATCAAAATGTCCTGCAAGAACAACTTTGCTCAATGATCCGGGAGCAATTTGATGATGATCATGGATTTTTCTGGCACAATGGAGCTCCATGCCGCAAGGCAAAAGGAAACGACAAAATATCTAAGGAATCAAAACACTGAAATTTGCTTTGCCTAAATTGATGGATTTCTCTCCAGAAAAAATGGGAGGTGGGGGGAAGAACCCCGCATGTGATGCATAGAAAATGTTTATTGTCAGAAATACCTAATGTAACCCACTGGAGCAGTCTTAAACTTTGAGCTGAACAGCTCCATACCTGCCAATTGCACGCAGTATTGAAGTGAACATGTTTTAGTAGTTTGTCCACGTTTGGGAGGAGATTAGTCTGCGCAAGCGCTGTGCATAAGGCCAAGAATTTTTCTGCTTGTTACAATAAAAAAGGAAAAAAATAATGTAGTTCACTGGGGGGCTTCCACAGCACAATCAGCTTCTAATGAGGGGGCAATATGCTAAGCTAATGGTCACCAGTGAGGACAGCAACACTGATAAAAATTGCTGATTCACTCACTGGGAGTGTTGGCTCTAACTAATCAGTTCACTTTGTAGGGATGTGGATACAAAGTATGCAGAACACACATTGTTCTCAAACTGTGCCACAAGTTTGGTGCACAGAAAGAAATCTCACTATTGATTGTTTCTGAGGTAAATACAATGAAACTCATTAAGATAAAAAGCTAAAAAAAAACAAAACAAACAAACAAACTTCCTACATGATAAGCTATTAAAAAATATCCCTGCAATCTGTGGTTTATCAGGAACGTCTCAGAGAAAATCAGAGTGAGGAAGCCTTTGAGAATGAACGTCACAAACAGCAAGAGGATGACAAGGGACAAGTGTTGCTGCTCTGCTGCTTTCAGTTCACATCTAAAGTTGGGAAGTTTAGATCTGGGAATGACTTCAAGCTCAACTTTATTTCCAGTTTCACTTTCATAAAAGCAGGTGAGATTTTCTAAGTTATATTCTCAGTTTAGCACTACATGGTTTCCCCCAGTGTATCATAAGCCACCAGGCTTTACCTGCCCTCCCCCCCACCACCAGGTTTGTTTATTTATTTATTATAGGCTTATTTATGGAACGGTAACAGTGATGGTGTCTCTTTGGTGAAATGGATAGAACTACAACGGCAACACATTAGGGTCAGTATGTGAACATATAGGGAGAACGAAAACTCTGCAACCACTTTCTGTCGACATGCTAACAACCGAAGTGCAAAATATGCATATTTACTATAATTGGGGGGGGTTGGGGGGGTTTATGTGCCTTTTTTAAGACTTTGTAGTTCGTGTTCAGGTATTATCTGGCCATATTTTCAAATTTCCTGTCTCAAAACTCAAAAACACAGTGGGTTCCAGGCACACTGTGCTTTGAACCGACATCCAGGTGTCGTTTCATAGCAAAGTCGTGCAACTGTGTTACCTTCAAAATGACTTGTACATCAAAAGCGACTTAAAAGACGTTCAGGACAGAAATTTTCCGCCTTGAAATTGCGCCTCTGTCTCTTTAAGAAGCTTCTACTGCTTCCGGTGCACCGCCCCTTTAAACGCGTCCTCGTACTGCTTCTCTTTATTCCTTCGCGGTCGTAGGCGGGTTGGACTGAGAGGCAGTTCCTATGATGAGCTCAGCAGGCTCTCAGTTCCACCAGGTGTTTGCTAATTGCTGCTGGTGCTAAGCCTGATGTAGTTGAGGGGGAAAAAAAGAGAGAGAAGAAGAAGGCGGCGTGGGGGAGGGGCGCTCTGTGAGGTGGAAGCTCATCTGGAGACTGGAGCTTTGTGGAGACAGGCAGCGTTTTGTGAGAGCGAGCATTTAGAAGGCATGCATGCAACACGCATGAAAAGAGTCGAGGCAAAGTTCTCCAGGTACGTTTCTGACGAGGGGACGACATTAGAACGTGACATAAAGCACCAAAAAGTGGATTTCACTTGATACCCCCCCCACTCCTCTAGAGTCAGGCTGCAACTTAGAGCAAAAAAAAAAGTCTTTTTAAGTTTCTTTTTGTATTGTCTGCAAATACTTTTCATAGCAAGGCAGCTGCATTTGATTCTGAGGTCAAACTATATAGTTTTGCCTTCTGGGGAGCTTTCTGTTCATTTTTCAACTTCTACGCAAAAAACATGACATATAATTAAACTGCATTCCTCAACCAATCGTGCAGTGGCTATTTCAAATGATGATTTATTTTCTTGCTTTCGTTGCTCCAAACATAACCCCGGCGGGCCGAGGCATCCGAGACGACTGCACTTTTTGGTATGAAATGGCGCTCGGTAAACCAAGTGCAGCAATTACTTCACTAGGCTCGCCGTTGAACTTGGGCGTCTGATTCACGGCTCACGCGAAATTATTCATCGCAGCAGGCTTAAAATACCAAAAAATAAATAAATAAAGAAATCTGGAGATCGGTGCCAACTTCTTTTTCCGTTTGAGTGCGTTTGTCATGTCATCAAAAGCAATAAGCACACACACACCCGCCGACGGGGACAAACCTCCGCCCCGTGCTCCAACAGGACCTCCAGGCACCTCAGGTGTCCGAGGGCAGCGGCGGTGCGCAGCGGGGTCACCGGGACGCCCCAGCCGCTCGGAGCGTTGATGCACCGCCGGTGTTTCTCCTGAGCGAGGAGCTGGGAGAGCAGCGGCGCGTCGGCGGCGCCCACGGCGTCGTTCAAGGCCCGAGCCTGTTCGCCGTCCTCGTCCTCCTCCCTGGGCTGCAGCAGGGAGAAGATCTTCGATACGTCCATCAGACTCATGTTGACAGGCTGGCCCACGGCCATCGCCACACTCCGAGCAAAGACGGGGTCAAGACGACGTCATCTGTAAATTAGTTTTGATTTTGTGTGTATGTGTGTGTGTGTGTGTGTCAGTAGAAGATAAACTTCCCGGATTACTCAGAAAAGACGAGACCCTACCTTAAGTTGCTTTTAGTCCCGCTGAGGTTGGCATTGTTAAAGTAAGAAGAAAAGACAAGCGAGGTCCTCCAAGAGTTGTAGAAAGTGCAGTATGTCCCGCTGTGTGTGTGTGCGTATGTGTGTGTTAACAATGGGGGGGTAGAGGCTTCTTCCTAGTGGGGGTCCATTGGGGGGCTAATTTTAGGCCACACAGGGGTCTGGCTAAACTTCCATTCTGGGAGAGTGAAGGCTCAGGTTTATAATTAGAAAGGTGATACAGCTATGACACTGATTTGAGAGCATGACTTACTCCTCCCTCCTTTTCCACATAAAACCAAATTAAAGAATCTCCTCACCGGGTGGACAGTTTTAGACAAGAACATCTTATTAAGTAAATAAAGAAACTGGCCTTTTTGATTTATTCATTTTTTTTGTCGTTCCTCCCCGATTCCTCTAACTTGGTAACCGTCAGCTGTGAGGCGGCCAGCGGGGGGCTTTAGGAGAATCCGGTCAGCTGCTCCCACGTCTTCTCGCTGTCCCATGCTTGGACAGGAGGCTCCAACGCAGATGGCTGCCTGCCAGATTTATGGCATTGTTCAAGCCCATGAAAAAGCTCCGCTTATTCGCAGATGAAGTGGATGCAGACACGTGAGGGTCCTCTGATACACTCACTGTAACCTTTCCAAGAAGAAGAGACTGAACAATAGTTGAAAAGCAATTAATCAGATTTTGACCGTTTAGTAGTCAAAATCCAGTTAATTTCCTTGCATTGCATCTTTAAATAGTGTCGATTCTATGTAGAATTGACAACTCTTTTAGTGAAATACAAGACTCTATATTTGGATTTCTATCCCCGTCTTTGCATTTAATAAATAAATAAAGCTGAGTCGGAAGCAGGAGCAGCTGAATGTCTTCCAGGGATCCTTTCCTTTCTCTAACATGTCACAACACATTTGTATTCATACCCTTTGAACTTTTTTTTACAATGTTTCGTGTTACTGAAACAAAATTCAAACTTCTGTGTCGTGTAAATTTTGATTTTATTTTATTTAGAAGTGGAAGAAAAAGATGTGGGCTGCTTTTTTGTTTTGTTTTTTGTTTTTTCTAAAGTAAAATCTTAAACCTGTGGTATGCATTTATATTCATTGAATCCAATGCACTGTTAGTTTTGGGTTAGCTAGTTGGACTCACTGGAGTTTCTGTTTTAGAGTACCAGATTGAAACTGGTTGATTGCAACACATTTTTCAGACTCTTGTTAATAAGAATTGTAGGGCTGTAGTGATGCAATAATGTCACGATACGATACGCGATATTCTGCTCACGATACAATATATATTGCGATATTCAGCAAACGATATAATTCAATACACGTTTGCGATTTTCTGAAAGATTTTAGAGGGACATGGAGATTTTGGTGACATTTTGTGGCTGTTATAGAGTTGGATTGAATTAATTTAACTGAAAACTGATTAAAAGCACCAACTACAAAATGAATCAAAGACGTGGTGAGAAAACATGTTCCTTTTAATTAAAACAATAAAAACTGTAGCTTACATGCATTTGTAAAGTAGATAAATTGCACCAAGTACCTGCTCTGAATAGTTTGATACCTTTTTAACCTTTACACTTAACGTCTGAAGGAATCACTCACCTGATGACTGACTCACTCTAAGCCTGATGACTGAATCACTCTCCCGGCGAAGCAAGCAGTGAGTGAGCAAAGCGACAGTTGGATGTTACGATATTTGCGGATGATATCGATATTTTTTCTAGGAAAGAAAATATCGATATATATATATAGCAAAATCAATATTATTACACAGCAATAAAGAATTGTGGGTCATTTTGCTTAGAAGGAAGTAAATACATATGGAGAGTGAAAACCTGCTGCATTTTAAGTCCAAGCCTTTGAAATGAACCTCTGTGTCCTTTATTACCTAGCATTTTTACTTGCTGCTAGTGTACTAACATACTTTACTGCATAATGTCTAAGGATGAAATTCTTTCTACTGGAGTTTTTCTTTTTCTTCCCGCACCCTCCCCCAATTTCCAGAATGTTTTGGCTTGCATAGCAATGAGGGGTGTTGAGAGCACTTCTTGTAGAAGAAATCTGTATTTTCCATAAAGGTATGTTTACTTTCCATTTTCACTTCAACTTAGTGAAATCTGTGTCATTCCAAATAAAACCTTAAGGTGTTCTGTTGCCGACACTCTAACGGAGCTCAGCAGTCGAGACGCATTCTGTAATGTGCAGTAAGATTCATAAATTGCACAAAAACAAACAAGTTCCAGGCAAAGCCGCAAATCATTTTCAGACTATTTGTGTTGGAGCATTAAGATCAAAACCCCAATGGCATAGTTTGCTAACCCTTTTATGACCAGAACTATATACAAGTCACCTGGATTTATTTTTGGTTTTATGGGTGTAGACTTAAGAGTTTCGTCCCTCCTTCCAAGAGCACTTCAATTGTCAGCGTCTGGTCGTTTATTCGGGATTGTTGGGTGTTTCTGGCAGTGCAATGTCAGCATTTAAAAAAAAAGCTAAACAAAGCCTTTTGGAAAGTAAAACTGGTGCGCTATTTCCGGTTCCCTCATAAACCGCCAGGTGGCGGTAGAGGCGCACCTGTAGCAGGAAGTGTAACTGTAGCAAATGGAGAAAAGCTGTTTTCCAAGAGTTACCGCCAAAAGAAGCCAAATGAGATCTTTAATGGCTGCCTCAGTTGATCCCTTTTACCCTATTCTAATAAAGGGTTTAAAAAACATAAAAATGCCTAATTCACAGGAAATTTGTTAACTCTTTGATGAGTATGTATTTTTGACCGGACAGCTGTGCAGAATAAATGGCTCTTTCTGGAAAGGTTGGATTACAAACAATACAAAAGAAAAGCATAAAAAAACTGTCATAAGTTTGATTTGTATTCTTATTTAATTGTGATCCTTTATATCCTTAGGGATATTCCTGTTCTCTTCAGTAATTGTCCAAATGTAGCAGAAATCCATTCGTCCCAGGGATACATTGGAACCCTGGGATGAAGACGAGGCCCTTTAAAATCTGCTGCTGCAGTTTGACTTTATGTGTCTGAAACCAGAGCAATTCTCTTTGCTCTTTTGAATAGATGAGGAGGCGTCTCAGATGAATAATTTCAAGTTATGGTATCAACACTGAAAGGCTAGCTGCTTTCTCCAACCTGTCTCCAGCTGACTGGACAGACTGAAGGAGAAACCCATCCCTTCTTTAATCTGCGTCAAGGTCCGGATGTCCCACCTGTCCCTGTTCGGTCCAAGGGGAATGGACATGTGAGAGGCCATCTTTCTGTGGTTCAGCTTTGTAGCTTTTATGAGGATAGAAGGCCTTATATCTGGTGTTTATATCTTTGTGCTGACAGGCTGGGGGAGGCGGGCGGAGCTCCCCCGTCCCAGTGTCTGCAGGGTCTGTGAGCACAAACAGCCCTAACTGGCCTTGGCAACTTTTATCTGGAGGAAAAAAGACACAACTGCACTTCCAAACACTGAAGGACAGACTAAACACACACTTGAGCGAGTGACTTAAGGACAGATTAGTTTGGCAGACGGGTTACACTTTCTTAATTGTTGCCGTTTAAATGTCTCCTCTCTGCTACATTGGACTCTTCATGTGGGAGTTGGTGCAGAGTTCCGACCCTCGATGGATTTGGGAGGAACTTCTTAGGTGAAAATATGCGGTCACAGCAACCTAGGGTTGCCTTAGCAACCACTAAAGAACATGGAGTTGCCCTGGCAACAGATGAAATGAGGGGTTACCCTGACAAAAACGCAACAGGAACTCATTTAACAAATCCTCGCTGTCCTTTTTCAGACAGATAGCTGCAGACATGACAGCATATTAACGGAGTGAAAGGCACAATGATGCGTGGAGTCAAACATATTCCTCCTTCTTTATCTTCAAACAAAGGCTAAGTCCATCCATTTGCTAGCAATGTTTATAGGGCTCTATAAAAGTAATGATACCCTCTAAACTTTTTTTGTTTTGCTGAATGTTACGACAAAAAGCATAATTTTGAAGATGTGTGTGTTTTAACAGTTCCTTCAAATGAAAAATCCCTCAACCAGTTTTACTGTGACGCCACAAGACAATGTATTGTCAAATGTCACCTCATTGTGAGATTCCACCTTTCTGAAGCTTAATCCTGAAACAGTTTTGTGAAAGCATCAGGAGTTATTTGTCATTTAGGACAAATAAAGTCATCCTAAATGCATCAAGGCCACCGTGGGAGATGATGCTCTTCTTCAGCAAGGTGACTGGAGTTGATGAGAAGACGTATGGATTAAACAAAAAAAGGCAATCTTAGATGAAATTTATGAAAGGCAGAAAAACACCTGAAAATCAGGCTCAAAAAACATACAGCCAGAGCTTTAATGTAAAGCATTATCAAAGAATATTCATGTATGGTCAAAATGGTCCAATCAGACCTAAAAATGTGTAGCATGTCGCAATTTACAATGTATCAATTTGAGTAATGTTTAGAAACTGCAACACCAAACCACAAAATGTTTAACTCTAGTAATTGTTCTCTGCACACAAGAAAGTCACAAAGCACAAACTTAGTACAAAACATCAATTTATTTCCTTTTCGCAGTATTAAAGTTAAACATACTAGCTTTTTTTCATGGTTTTTTTCCCTCTTTCATTTTGACTGTAAACATAAAACAATAGTGTAACTGTATTTAACTTAGAGAAACCATGTCATTTTACATTGTCACAAAAACTACACAATAGTCAAGGCATGCACTGCAGGAGAATGATTAAAAGCAAACAGGAACAACAATGGCAACAGTATTTGGATGAGTTCACTTTGCATTATTGCAACACACTATTCAGGGAGCTAGTACACTACGTGAAAGTCACACATTTACATAGAGTAAACACATCCAAAGCGATGAAAACACAGACGACTTGAATGACATCACTGAATCCACAAATAAGCGCAGACAATACTGAAACAATTTACTGAAACGGAGAGTGTTGAAATCGTCCTCAAGCTCACAGCTTTTCTTTTTTTATATATATATTTCAGTCATGTGGGGGGAATAAATCTGGCTGATCCAAGATCAGTGCATCGGAGCGCTTTAAACCCGACCGAGAAGCTGAAGTTGTGAGAAGGATCTACTCATCTGGTTTCCTCTTCGGCTTCTTTGGGTTGCGGGAGCGGCTCTTGGCCTTGCACAGCGGACATATGGGAGCGTTGCGGTGGATCTGCTGATGACAGGAGAGGCATGCCTGCAGAGAAAAGGTCCAGTCAAACACGTTATTCAAAACTTATTGAGTGCTGCTTTTGTTATGACATAGAGAATCAAGGAAATAATTCATTCATGTAAAATTTCCCTAAACCGATAGACGCAATAAATCCAGTAAGTTTAGTATGACTTTGGTTGGACTGATTCGATTGCTGTGGTGCCAGGCAGCCGTCACACTCGTTACACTTATTACATTTTATGTTACGACCATAAATGTCGATGTGCTTGGCAGTGATTTAATTTGATAGACCCACACAAAGCAGTGCATAACTGTGGGAGGAGAATGATATAAGGCTTTCACCATCTTCACTGATAAGAAATCTGAAAAGTGTGGCATCCATTTTCATTCAGCTACTTCTACAGAGTTTCTAAATCAAAACCCATCGTAACAAATTGCCATCAGTTTTCTAATATGTCAATACTGTACAATGGTTAGAACGACTCAAAAAAGTTTTGATGTATCTAATTAACAGGCTTGTGGAAAGTTGAATTTCAGATCTTGTTCTACATCCAAACTGATTGAAAGAGGAATATCAGAAAAACCCCTAAAAACATGCGACTTTAATTGCAGAAAAAGCTAATTCTGCAAAGTATTAACTCAGGGTGGCAGATAAGAAATGGATTTGGTTGTAACAAGACAAAATGTGGGGGGGAAAAAAGTTTAAGGGATGTGAATATTTTTACAAAGCACTGTTCCACTGAAGCTATACTTTCATTACTTCCTAAATAAAAAGGTGCTGCATGAATAAGTTATTGTTTTACCCATTAACAGGATGTGAGAACATCTGTAAAGATGAGCAACAGAAACTTATGACTACACTGACCTAAACAAAGCCCCGTTCGTTTAAAGCAAGGGCAGCACTTAGGTTGTTTACTAGTTTTTGTTCATAGATCACAACCAGGAGATAGAGCTCCAAGATCAAAAGGTAACTGAAAAGTGCTGCGACGCCCTGCTGCTAACAATATTAGTATCGATGTGTTCCATCTGTGTTTGTATTACAGCTGCACTTCCAAATTTTCTGTCACCAAAGTGCACTGGGAAATTGTGTGTTTGCAATGTCCCAAAACTGAACAACTCTCTAGGTCCTTCACAGTTACAACACATGGTCAGCCCCCCCGTACCCCCTGCCCTACCCCCCAAAAATACAATTAAAGTAAAGCACAAGAACCAACTGCCCAGTGTTTAGTATACAGGCTTGAAAGGAATTACTTTGATATAAAAAAAGATAGAAAACAAAGGTCTTCTGTAAATGTGTAACCAAATACAGCCAACTTTGAACATATTTTACCAGCAAACATGCCAACCTAAATTGGAACAGATTATTAAAAAAATAATAAAATAAAAATAAAGAGTGGATCCAAATTGATGTAAGGTTGCAGGAGATTGGTACATCACCAGCTCCGAGCAGAATTATCAAGACCTACCCATCATTATCTTCCACCAAGCTCCACTTTTAAATCATTAAACCTGGGAAGCAGATGTCGTGTGTATTTTTTGTTGATTTTGGGTCTCAAATAAGCCTTATAAAGCCAATTTGTTGCTGCAATTCTATTTTTAGAAGTTGGAAAGCACTAACTGTTGACAACCATAGCTATGGACAGACAGTAGTGCATTGAACAATAAGTATGGATTCTTGGTTGCATAGGTTTAATGAAAGAACCAGAAAAGTTAGCAAATTAATACACTGAAAGCCCCTTTTATGCTAATGTTAGGTTGCTAGCTAAGCATTTTAGCTAGCTGCAAGCAGAATGTACATGTTAAGAGTTTAGATAGGGCCCAAAAATATCCAGCCCGACCCGGCCAGAGCCCGTAGACATTGTGTCCAAGCCCAATCTGACCCAACTAATTGACTTTAATTACAGGACGGCATACGAAGTAAACCTGACGTATTATTTTAATTACGATTTTAGTGCGTTCATTTTTAGAACATAATTTGAGTAAGTAGTTCAACTTCTCCCATTTTTAGATTTTATGTAATGCCTTCAGGCGGCATCTTGTTGCGTGTGACTGGAGTGTGAGTCAAGTGTAAATAATCTGGTGTGTGTGATAGATGGGAGCGGAGCAGGGCGGGCCTGCGTGCGCATTTATTGTGCAATGCACTGTGCTTGTTAAAGTCTAACGAACTTTTGCACCTTTTTTGCTTTCCTCAACAGCGTAAGCTATCGACTTTTCCATTTAGACTATAATTAAAAAAGGCTGCACTGATTGTAGTTTTATGGCCGATTGCCGATCTTTAAAAAGCCTGACCTGCTGATTCTGACTTTGGCCGATAACAATTTTGTTTTGTCTTAAATATTGCAAAAATATAGCAAGAACGTTACCGAGTTGGCAACAGTGGGGTGACTATTATTACTGCAAATGTGCAAACAAGAGCTGGTGGGCTGTCAGTCTGTCAGTCAAACCTCTCTCACAGGAGAGCAAAAGAGGACAGTGGCTGATTTTTATACCTTTTCTGAGATGGATAAGATCAATGGATAAGCACAGTTTCGCATGCAAGTATCAGCCGATGACCAGTCCCGAAGATGAACTAAATCGACTCCAATAAATTGTTACACCCTTAAGTAGTAGATTAACAAGACTTAACATTGTGCTTTATCATTTGGTTTTCTCTGTGCTATCAGTATTGTAGGCCAACTAAACGTGACACAGAAGGCCAATGCCGACCTGATCGTTATATAATGATCAGGTTTATTTTGGCTAAACCTGGTCCAAATTTTGAGTCGAGTTCAGGCCATAAATCTAATCTCTAATGTTGGTTGACATACTGGCTAATATGCTTTAATTAGCATATTAGCAAATTTAAGTATTTTAACAATGCTGGCATAAGCTACTATTGGCAATAAAGTTAGCTAATCCTGGCTAACCTTCTTGTGATAGCCATGCTAATATTTGCAGACTAGCCAAGCTAATAATGACATTTTGTAGCAGACAGTGATACCTCTAGTTAGGTAACATGATATAAGCCCTTTGCCTTCTACCAACATCAAACCAAACAGTGGCATACTACCCAACTTTAACATAACCTTTTCGATTGATAGCTAGCATGCTGATTTTTGCATTTAGCTCATAATGAGCAATTAGACAGCGTTTGCTGTTGTTCGCTCGCATGCTATTATCACCTTTGTAACTAATAGTGATATATTATCTAATCTGAGCATAATCAGTCATATTTGCAATCAATCCCAGTATGCGAATATTGCATATCATCTTTAGTGATGTGCTCCAAGGCTGAGGTTAGACGGCCTCCTTGCCACCACCCTGATCTTCAACTTCAACAAGTCAACTTGCTGATCAAAGTGTTGTGCTCATTCCAGCCACTGAAACCACACACTAATAAAAGAACTGTGAAGGCAGGGTTAATAGAGTGTAGTAGTTCTGTTGTCTGTGGTATTTTCTTTTGTCACAGGAACACAGACTCACAAGGCAGGAGACATTTCATTAAAGTCTCTGGAATATATCAACAGCACACAAAGAAAATTAAATCTCTCCTTTATGATCTATTTATACTTGAATGCAAATGTTTCCATTATCATATCTAATTTGAGGCAGGTGGTTGGGATTCATAAATATTATTTAATGAACATCCTGGTGACAAACCCCTGCACTTACTCCACTGTGAAAAGAAAATTGTACAAACCTGTTAACATTTATTATATACATAGTTGTTTATAATACATCTGCTGACCATCACAAATGTATTGATGGTCATTGTTCAGCTCTAAAGGTTGTGCAGACTTTTTTCTTTTATCCATAAAGTATTTAGTGGATTAATAATTCCTGAATTGCTTTGAGGTGATGTCATTCTGGATTATTATGGTTAAATGAAGGAATTACAGTTCAGTTATTAAGGCAATAATGCATAAGAATGTCCTTAATTAGATTTTCTTGTCAGCTTATACCAAACCATTCTTATTAATAATCTGCTGATATTAATTTGAATCTATATGAAGTTTTGGTGACAGCCTCTTTTGTACTTTCAAGCTTTCTAGCAAAAGGTGAAACAGATTTTCTCCATGTTCCTGTGTGTGTGTGTGTGTGTGTGTGTGCGTGTGTAGAAACCCTTGGCTACAGTCAGCAGAAGTACATGTGTGTGTGCGTGTGTGTGTGCACGCTTGTGTGCTTCATATGCCAGTTGAGTTCAGCTCCATCCAAGTAAAGGCTTTGGGGGAAAAAAAGAAAAAAAAGTGTCTGCTTTATGTCCAAATAAAGTTGTGTATTGTTATTCTTTTTATGGCCAAATGTTCTTAACTTTGGAAGCACTTGACAACCATAACCCTGGTAGAGTTTGGGCCCTCTAAGATTTTGTTGCAAACTGCAGAAACACAGGCACCTTATATAATGGATGCATGTTTTTTTTTTTGTTTTTTTTTTATATAAAATATACATTTATTACATAAATGTGTAGATGTTAATTTATCAACCCAGTGTCTGATTGTGTAAATGTGAGAGTTTATGGACCAGGACAAATCTCATTATTCCACTTTGATCACATTTATCCATGTGCATAATCCATATAATATGGAAATAAATGCAACTTAAATCAGGCAAAACTAACAAATAATGCACATAGTTAATAAATACAAATAATGTGTAAGTTCCGAGCACATTGTACTCGCTTTACATAACATTTTGAGTAAACAGATTATTTTCCCCCTGTTCCACTTATAACTGGTAATTTCCAGTTAAATATTTGACTCTTATTCACGGGAAACAAGTCTTTAATTGTGCTAGTTTCCCTCATAGGGAAAGCTTATTTCATGCAAAAAATAGTTTAAAATAAAAATAAATTGAAAATCTGTGGATAAGTTAAATTTTTTAAATAGCATTCACTTTATACATTTTTTATTTAAAAATACTTTAAAAAAAGGGTGTCTATCCACGCACTTTGATCTCTGCTGCATCTGTTTTAAATGAGAATACCTTCATGGGTGGTGGCTGCTGCCTGAAGGTGGCCGTCTGCCGGGCGTCTTGCTTCCTGGACACCTGAAGCTGCTGCGCAGCTGCAGCAGCAGCAGCAAGAGATTCTGGGATGGCGGGCTCATGTGGCTCCTTCTGCCACTCTGCCTTCTGCTTCTCAAAATAACTGTTCAAAGTATAATGGAAAAAAAGAGAGAAGGAAATAAAGCTGGTAAGCAGATCTTATTTAGATCCCACAGCTGACACTACCCAAGTCCACAATGAGCATCTTAAGCTGAAGAAAATTACAGTTGTGTCACCGTTTCTCGTTTTTTTTTTTTTTTTTCTTAATGCAAAAGTCGGATCAAACGCCTGAAGTATTTAAAAGAGACCGTTTGCGTCCTGAACACGTGTACGCGTGCGTGCGTGGCTGCGTGCTCGTGGGCGTGTGCAGGGGAGGGCTGGGAAAGAAATGTGGCCTTGGACTTTATGCATGACTGGCCCTTTTTCAAAGACAAAAAAAAGTGATATCCCCTTTCATTACCCTCTCTGGTTTCTCTCAAAATAGGTCCAGGCTAGAGTAGATCTTTGCGCATTCACAGAACAAATTTGATGCGTTACATTTCCTGTGAACACGAGTGACCCCTGTGCCAAGCATGTTGGCCTTTACACCATCACCGCATAACCCACATGTGTTTCTGATATTTAGCTTCTAGGTTTTAGTCACGTTAATATTTCACAGGAGCTTTTCTCCCGACATGTCACTCTCTGATATTGTCCTGAAACGTACCCAGCAAGCTGTTTGGGGGTGTGATTTCCTTCAAGTCCGCTCTCTCTTCTCGTCATACAGTTTCGGAGGGAACTTTTATTATTTACTACAATTACTCCATAAATCTGTCACTCTGCTTCTGTGATGAGTTGCATATACTAAGAAAAACCGCAGGGGAACATAAGCCTCTGCTTTCGAAGTCTCTTTTACGGCCGGCAGATAGTCGAGTGGGAATGTCACCAAGACGGGAAGGAGAGACAACAACCACCTGGCCAGCAATGAACTCATCACTCGAGCCTGTGCACAATACACGGCCAAATCGCATAGTGAACCGACCAGCAATGTTGTCAGCGCACGGAGCAGCAGTAGGTCAGGGCTCTTGATGCGCACTTTTTCTGTGAGTGTTTTAGTCTACAAGAAATCTTAAGTCCTTATTACTTATTAGGAAAGTTGCGTGTTATTTTCCAGCTGTTAATAGTAGAGCTCTTCAGGTTAGTAAGATGGGAAAGAAAAACCTCTGAACCTTTTTCCCCCTTTTTTTAACTGACTTCAAGACGAGAACAAGGCCTTCACTGTAAATAAACACAGCAATTATAAATGTACTTTCATGAGGAATATCTTTCAGTTACGATTCAGCACTCTTCCCATAGAGCAAAAAACACGGATGACAAAATGAAAAACAACACCTGACGCTCCGGACTCAGGATACCTGAAAGTCTGTCCATCCAAAAAAAACTTTGGATGAGTTTAACTTCTATGTTCTAGCGCCATTAACTATGATTTGCAGCGGCAAATTGTACAATCATCTGCTGTTGATGGATGTCAGCCTGCGGTTTGTGCTGCTGGAAGCCTACTTGTCAGACCACCCTGATGTACCTCCAATTTTGTGGATGACACGGATTTTTATGAAGCCTGAAATGGCTTCATTCGTCACTGTCATTTTGGCAGTTTCTACAGCTGGGAGAAGACTGGACAAAATTAGGATAAAAAAGTTTCTCGATGGATGTTAATGTCTGAACAGTCCAGTTGATCAAGAAAATACCAATGAGAAACTGAAGGTGTTTTAAAACACTATCAAAATGGGTATTTTAAACCTTTTACAGCATAGCAAATAAACGTTAACATAGCCGTTTTATCGTCAGTATTGTTATACTGAATTGAAATTAAAATCAAACTGGAATTTGTTGGACCAGTTTACAAAAAGATCACGTCACTCAACTGCAACCCGATAAAGCGTGTCAAATTTGTGTTCTCAAAAGAATATGCACAGCATTTGTCCTTCAAGCTAAAGCCCACAAATGTGTCACAAATTTTCATACACATCATAGTGTAATTATACACTAATGAACCAACACAGACTTTGTGTCTGTTATATGGCTAACCTACAGCCGTATCCACTTCATGCATCAGATTTAACTCAATGTCGGCCCCCACCAAGTTTGTCTCAAAAACTATTTTGCGCTGGTAACTGTAGATGTGACTCGTCATAAAGTAAGATTACATGATCTTGCCTGAGAAACACCAGAACGTCAATAGCTTCAAAAGCGTAAAGCTATGAGGTCAGCTGGGATGCACATTAAAATGCCATTCATTGCTGTAAATATTCAATGCACCATGATGCTAAAATAAACCCTGTAAAGGATTACTTTTAACCTACTGTATTTCATCTGTAAGGCTTCTGTTTTATTCCTGCAAGTAGTAAACATGTTATAATTCTAAAGGGAAATAAAACGAATTAAAGCATGTTATGCAAATATCAAGTCATTTTGTATACAAGATCTTTTACATAACATTCAAATAACAAAAGAAAGTATCTTACCTCCAGAACTTGTTACAAATTAATTGTAGAAAAATAATAATAAAAAATTACAGCAAAAATCTCCTGTAAAGGTTTATCACATTTTTCTCGAATCAAAGCCACAAATTTCGGTGCATTTTTGTTGTTTTTTTCTTCCAGAAATGTTTTTTTTTGCCTTAATACATTGTAAACACAGCTGTTCTGTTGGGGCGATATGATGGCAAACAGACATGAAGTGAACAATCAGCTCAAGGAAAAAGTTGTGGATAAATTCAAAGAAAGATTAAATCAAACAACGGCATCAAAATCTTTGACCATCTCGCAGACCACCGTGTGGCACAACTGACAGATGAAGAATTTATTCGAAAAGCTGCAGACATACGTTGACAGGAAAACTGTTGGTTCTCGACAAATCTGGCATATATGGAAGGGGAGGTTTAAAAAAACAAACATTGTGGAAAGAAAGCAATGAAAAAACTGGTCATGAAGCATTTAGCAGCTGATAGAGCTAATTACAGGGCATCTTACTGTAATCATACAATCAAAGACACCAGGGAATGGTTTAGATTCCCTTGTGGCTCTAGTGTGCCACTAAGATACTTTTGCTGAATAATTTGATGCCCATTTTGATTCAGAGTAAATCACTTTTTCCTGATCCCTCCCTCGGCACAGTCACAACAAAATACACATTAAGTGTGGCCATCATGGGCAGTGGCTGCTTCTCCAACCGGCCAAATAAATGGTCAGTATGCAGAATATTTGCATGCCTATCAAATATTGGATCCAAGCAGCTCTATGCAATTGCAAATTATGAAATTATGATGGTGGTTTTGATTTGATATTGTGCAGCTTTAGTTTATTTATGAGTTAATTCTGTTCTAGCCAAAGTCCAGATCCACATCATACTGCAACAAAAATCTTCATCTCCATAGTGCAAAGCCTAAGGCAGGAGTTTTTGCAAAAAAAAGGCTGTTTAACAAATGTACATCACATTTCAAATACTTTATTTGTACATCTTATTTATTATTATGCTCCAATATGTGTTCAATCACATAAAACCTAAATAAAACAGAATCAGGTTTGTAGTTGCAACGTCACAAAATGCATATTAAAAAAAACCAACAAAATGACATTTTTTTAAGCAAAAGCAATAGGGATTATATTAAGTAGCACATCTTTTGTGTTGTATTTACCCGTCAGTGTGTGTATATACTTACTCCAGAGAGAGCTTTTCCTCCTCTTCGTTCAAGTTGGGCAGTCTGTGCAGACCTAAAGTCATCCTGAGTGCATCAACGTGCTCCTTCAGAGGCTTGTACTCGTCATGGAGGCGGCGAGTCGTCTCCAGCAATTTATTCAGGTCGTTCTCTGACTGCTTTATGGTGCTCTCCATCTAAAATGACAGATTAATACAGACGTTTTGGCCCAAAAAGGCAATAAAACTTCAGAGACTGAAACAATGGATTCCACTTCGAGCCAGATGCCAGTCCTTTGATTGACACTGGAGAATTTTTCAAATAACAACCTTTCAATCGCTGGAACTCGACTGGAAGTTTTATTTAACAATAACCAAATGGGATTTTGGGTTCAAGAACATTTAGAAATTTGACCAACTCACCACATTTATATCTGCATGGATGAGGCGCAGCTCTTCAACATGGGCCATTTTCTCTTGGAGAAGGAGATCCATTTCTTGCTTGTATTCTTTTAAATGCTTCTCCTCCGACTCCAGAGCCTCAAACTCCATCTTTAGCCGAGATTTAATCTTCTGCATCTGGATGGTCTTGTTTCTGCAAGCCCGTGGCACACACTTTTGTTTGGTTGGTTTTTTTTCCTCCAACTGTCAGGATTCTGAATAGGTTTACTCTATCACGGACGAATCAGATCATTTGTACCCCAAACAATAACATCTTTTAAAGAAAATGAATAACCCATAAATTCCGTACATTGTAATTACAGTGTTCAAAACCGCACAAACCTGTTTCTAAAGAAAAGGCTGCCATAAAAAAAAATCCCACCATCCAGTCCACTTCTGCTAACCAGCCAAACGACAGATTGCTAAGCTAAGGACCTAGCTAGCACAGTTCAGCAGAGCACATCTGCCATTTGTTGTGATACATCTGGGATTTTGATGCATTACCCCTAATAAGCGCTTTCAGCACCCGAATTCCGTCTGTATTTGTTACACAATTAGCCCGCCTCTCCACGTTGTCAGAGACAAAATAATGGATATGTACAGCAGCAAAACGCCTTTAATTCAAAGCAGAGCGGCTAATATTAGCCAGGTAAGAAACAAAAGCGAAGCAGAGGGGGGTTATTCCCAGACGGCTAAAGCTAGCTAACTTAACGCTTCGAAACACTAGCAAAACATCTGGAAAACATTAATTGAAGAGGCAGAATTTGCGCTTTACCGTATTTCCAAGATATTCTCCAGCTTGCACATTATTTCTTGTTCGTCCGCCATGGTTTTTAATGCCACTTAGTTATTATTCAGCTGGCCACCCGCTCCGTTACCCCAGCAAGGCCACAGTTGTCTCCTGGTAATAAAAAAACACAATAGCCAGCGTGAGCGCGCACTAATGCACGCGCGCGCAAAGTGAAACCGTGGCAACGTTAGACGGCAGAGAAAGCACGAGCCAAATTACTTTGTTTCTACTTCCTTTACCCTAATACTGTTCGACAGTACGAAGCAGCAGGGCAAAACAATAAACAGACAGTTATTGAGCCGTTATTTCTGTCATCTGCTTGCAATACAGAGCGTTGGAAAAGTATCTACTCAACTTCAATGAAAACTGTTCTCACTTTTTTTTTATCGAAATGAAAATCTGAAAACTGGCGTGTGTACTTTTTTTTTCTTCACATTTTTCAGGTGGGAGAACTTATTGACAGGGCAACCAAGGGTGATGAGCTATAAATCGTATCTAGGATTCCACAGTGACAAAAATAGAGCCATTCTTTAAGGTAAGCTAACTTACCTTAAACCTTTTAAATTTATCACAAGGCAATTGGGGATCACAAATCGTGTAGAGAGGTTCCTGGTCAGATGAGTCTTTAACTTTTTGTTTACAAAGGATAACTATTAGCCTGTTGTACATCAACCTGAATGAATCATGTTGCATATAAGGGATGCATTTCTTCAGGGGGCACAGGGACTTTGAGTTATTGAGATAGATGGAGATAAATAGAGAGCATTCCTGAAAAGAATAAAAATGAAGCTTCAGGTTCAACTCTTGCTTGCTTTACATCCAAGTTTAGCTGTTTTGCATTAAAAAATAGGCTTTTACTTCAGGGTATACATGTGCCGTCTTTACTGACAGAGAAACGCCCCAAAGAGATTAGCAGCTGCATCTGGATCCAAATGCACAGCACACATGCCAAATTCTATTTGTTCAAAAAGGAAGAAAACAAGCAAACATTTTACTCCACCTTTACAATTATGAGCTAACTGTTAATCCAACCCCTACCAACAAAATTGTTGCCACACCAGTTATCTTGTCCCAGTACCGTAATTTATCTACCAATATGTTAACAATTAATCCTACGGTAAAATCTTTACACAGTTAGTTACTGCGATCCACAGAGTCCCATGCTTGGAATAGTTATCTGTACTTCATTAATGCCTAAACTCAAAGCAGGATTAGCACCTTCGGAGAACTCTGGGACAGTGAAACTCAAGGAACGCTAGGGAAACTCTCAGACCTAATCTAAATTACATTCATACCACGGCAAACCATTACATGATGAATACACTAGATCAGTGTTTCTCGATTCCCGTCCCCAGGGACCGCTGCCATGCTTGTTTTAGGTGTTTCCCTTCTGCCATTCACCTGACTCAAATATGTACGTGATTAACAGGCTTTCTGCAGCACGTGGTGGCATGGAGAGGACATCATGCAATCATTTGAACCAGGTGTTCTGGAACAGAGACGCATCTGAAATATGCAGAACAGTGGTCCCTGAGGACCGGAAACACTGTACTCGATGACAGTGCCCTCTAAATAAACCTGTTCATCTGATTGGGTAATAGTCACGCCAACAGAGAAGATTCTTAGAGTCACTTATGAACGGCTGTATCTCTGACTCTGACTGTATCCAAACCCACCAAAACAGACAACATGCGATGTAAGATGCACAATATAAAGTTTCCACTGAGTGTTCCTGCTGAGCCAAGAGAAATAAAATAGTTGAGCCATCGTGGTAAAAATCCTCGTCATGCTCTTTGTATTTACGATCTGGAGGCGTGATTAGTTAGTTTTTTTCTTTGTTATGATATAATTAAATAAGGATCACAGGGATTTTTATTTCACCAGGTGTATCATAAACAGCGTGATATTGTATTATAAATTCTACATATTTCTACCACAGGAGTGTAATAAAACAGAAATATGTATCACTTTCATTCCAAGTTAAGCAGAGTTAAAACAAAATGGATATGAATGAATGAACACCAATAAATCCTTGAGAGCACATGTGTCAAACTCGAGGCCCGGGGGCCAAATCCGGCCAGCATTAGTTTTTTTTGAGGCCCTCTTGATAAGATTTTTATCTAGAGAAAACGTTTGGTGCTTGATTATTGTTCAAAGAAGTGTTTATCTGTATTCTGCCAAAGTAAATAGCTATGTATTAATATTTTATCTCTTAGAGGACATTTGTGATCTTGATTTGGCCCAAAATGAAAATGAGATCGACTTCCTCGCTTTGTAGGAGCGAAAAAATATTACTGATAACTATAATAGTAATGAAAAATGGCAGATGCAGAATCTGCAAAATGTACAAGTGTAATAAGACAATGTAAAGGCTTTTGAATATTAATGCAAAAAGCTAAAAAATATGGAAACATGTGCAAATAATGGCAGTAAAGCGAACAGTTTGTTGTGCCTTCTGGGTAGTAGAGATGGTTATAAAGTCTAACAGCTGCTTGGAGGAAGGACCAACAATAACAACTCTTTGTGCATTTAGGATGCATTACCCTGTCACCGAAGAAGCTCTCCAGTTCTGCAACAGTATCATGCATGCAGTGGGAGAAATTTTCCAAGAGAGACGTTTTGCTGGTCCCTCGCTCCCTGCACCGCGTCAAAGGGACATCCTGACAAAACCTTTTCTTCCTGGTGAGTTTACCCAGTCGTTTCCTCTTGCATGTTGATAAGACAACGCTGTGGAATATGGCCCACAATGAAGAAGGTGGTGATAATGTTTTACCTGATTTCTGTGTTAGAATTTCATCAGACCAAATGGAGTTCGTCCTTTAACCTGAACGTGACTGAATAAGTAATCTGCATTGAACTGAACAAGGAAAAAATAATTTCTTACTTGCTTAAAATTCAATTAAGCATCAAAATATCAAATAATTTTTAAAATAATATGGCCCAGATGACTATCAATCACACATTTGATTATGATAATATTATATAGGTCACTCTCAAAACCCCCACACTACAGAAACTTGATGTTATACCACTCTTCTTTATGTTTTACAGCTAATGCCTCTTTTCACACACGTTACTGTAAAACACACTTTATTGCTAACTGGTAATCCTTTAAACAAAGGAAGAAAAATTCACTGGTATGTGTTTGTTTATAGATGTCTGTGATCTTTCCGCACCCTGGCTTTGCAATTTGTTACAAGTTGTTGTTACTCCCTAGAGCACAAGCCTGCCCCAACACATTATGCTCAAGGTTCCCAAAGTTACATCAACATTTAGAGAGATATCTGTCCATTGGGCTCCGCACCTTTGTATCAATAGAAATTTTAAAAAATATATTTTTAAATGAAGATGTACAAGTAGTGTATGTATGATGTATGAAATATTTAGTGTTTAAATTCTGTCCTCTGTTTGTAATGTTTTAATGACCTCAACCTCTGCTTGTTGTTTATTTTAACCGTGCTCTGCGAGATCCGCATGTGTGTCATCTACTTCCCACCATGTCATTATTGTAGATAAAAATTTGTTCTCAGTTACTCACCAAGGTAAATAAAGGTTAAAAGAATAAAAGATAATTAACATGAAACAGAACTGGTGATTCCGGTTCTGTCGACTGGTTACAGGCTGGGATTTCCTTAAATGGGACAAGGGGCGCCATAGAGGGGGGAAAAGTTTGGACAATTCCAAGGGCCCTCGACCAACAGGGGGCCCTTCTCCCCCCCTACCCCCCCCAAAAAATCTTATTGAAATGGCTATAAGAAAAGATTCACAGATTATCCATTTCCTAGCAAACTGTCATGACATGGTGACAACTTTAACAAATGTGGAAAAACATGTTTTTTATTAAAGTTATGCTCTCCAGCTTGAACAAAATGAAATAACAGCATTTTTGGAGAAGTCTGGATTGCTTCATGTATATTTTACATGTTTCCTGTTACTGTTGCTGGTGGGAAGAGACATTTTAATAACCAAAAAGTAATAATAACAAAAAAAATTTATCAACCTATTTGCATGCAGTATGTGGACTGTAGCATGTAAAATTCACTATACTATTGTAATAGTATCAGTATTGGATAAAAAAAACCCAAGGCAGTTGCAAGCCTTTAAAATTGTGACGCTTTTGATGGATCAGATAGACTTAAGAAACTGTAGCAGCAGCTGCAAAGAGGGAGCCCAATTAAATTTTTTGTCATGGGGCCGAAGATTCCCAGCGGCGCCCCTTAAAGGGACCTTTTTCACGTTTTATGCTTCAATTTCTATCTTAACTGCTTCTGAAAAACATCCCAAGCACTTAAAAACATCACTCAGCCATTTTCCGGCAATGATAAGTCGATGTTCTTCGGGGTCTGAAAAATGAACCGTTTCAAATGCTGAATCACAATCGATGGGTACTGTGCCGCTACCTAGCAACCCCACCCGAAGCTAAAGCACGTTTGGTCAGCTGGTTTTACTGCTTCATGTGCTGTACAATGGCTGCTGAAAAAGACAAATGTCTGGTTGTTGACTTACCATTCGGAAACCACCTGCTGCATTCTCGATTGTTGTGCAGGAGACTCCACTTCTGCTTTTCACAGATGCACGGTTGTATAATTGCGCGTCTGTTCGCTAGCATTTTCACGTGCGAGTGTAAACACTGAGTCAGGATGCGTGATCAGCAGCAGCTCATTTGGAGTGACAAGAGGCCCTAAAACAGCTCATTCTGAAAATAGGCAGATGTGACCAGACTGAAATCTCATGGTTTAAAAATGATTTTTTGCACAAAAAAAATTTTTTGTGAGCATGTTTAGTGTAGCCCATCCTAACCTGTTGAAGGAAGCATTATAGGTCACCTTTAAGAACTATTCTCATTACCTGATTTATATTCTGCTTTAAGTGATCATAGTTGTGCCTCATACATCAATGTCAGTGTCAAAGTCAAGTTTATTTATATAGTGCTTTTAAAAGCAGGTTGAAGCTGCACCAAAGTGCTATCCAAGGACACATGAAAATACACAATAAGAAAAGAATAAAATGACAAAAATTAAATGAAACAAAAGCAAAACATCGCAATAGAAAAGACATATACACACACACATATTTGCCCGTCCCATTGTGGTTAATGCATCTGTTTTAAAAATGAATCCAGTCGCTGAACACAGAACGGCGTTTAGCAACAATCTAAATACAAACCTCACATTTCCTCTAAATTACTGGATTCCAGGATCTAGTCTCTCTGAATAAACTGACTATATAATTTATGTTATGCTTAGCAACCTATAATAGCATCATAGAACGCTGAATGGATTTGATGGCAGTGCTTTGAAAGTGGGTGGAGAATGATGTGATTTACGACGGAGTTCAGTTTAGTCTAATGAAAAAAAACAGCTAGACTGTTTTATTGTATATGAGTCAGAGAAGGAAGCAATTTTCTCATCGCTTCCTGGTGATTCAGAGTGAACTTCAACAACAAGCATGGGTTTGAAAAGAGATGGTGGATTAACATGTAGCAGCAGAGTCAGTCCTCCTTCAAGTTGACCCCTCTACAAGAACTGTGAAGGCTTTCATCAGCTGGCAGGGTGTCTATCGATCTCTTTCGAGGATGTCTTCACCTCCTCCCAGACTTAAGTGAAAATTGTGGGTTCATAGTGCTCACAGGGAAAGGATCATCTTAAACCACGGTGGCCTTTTTCCAGTTGCAACCTCTCTGTCTTGGATGTCAGTACTCCCAGGAAATTTGCCAAGAGGTGCACGGCGAGTTGCTGGAGACGAGACGAGAAGGGGGATTCGGTCTCTTAACTGAGTGTCGGAAATGTCTCAAATACCTTCGTCTTCGAGTCCTCCAGGATTGAACTGGAGAGGGCAGGTTGAGCAGGAGTCGGAGGAGCAAGCATGACTGGAGCCTCATCCGATTCTCTGGCAGGTTTAGGATCCTCGTCCTCTTTATGTTTCTCCCTTTTTTTTGTCTTAAACATGAAACACACCTTATAAGTTGAGAAAGGACCTCTGTTCCAGAGGGAAATGTGATATGATATTTCAGACTGTGGACACAATTGGAAGCCCTGTCTGAAGGTGACCTTATCGTGACCCCAAAAGACGGCTCACTAAAAACCTGCAGTAGTGGAGTTTTAGGAGAACAATCCCCCCCCCCCCCCCCACTCCCCCCAAAAGTCCTGCAGAACGTTTGGAACCACTTTCATCTCTACACGTTTCTCTCTCTCTCAGGTTGATAACTCTAGGAGTTTTGTCGTTTACATTCACAAAAGTTAATCTTAACCCCCATATTAAGGTTAAAAATACATAGCAAAGAGTAGTTTAATACATATGGGTGTAGTTTGGGTGCTACACCCTATACGTATAATGTATGAAATAGAACTTTGGATAACAACACGTTCAAGAAACATCTGTGAACTTTGATTAAAAAAACAGCAATAGTATGTTTTAGAAATAGTTAAACACATATAAAACAAGTAATATTATTCCAAGATATTCCAAGTAAAACCAATCAAAACTCAGTGTGGACATTTTGCAATAATAACTTATCCAACGTTTACTCCTATAGGTTATTTTCTGTTTTTTTTACTCCACAATTACAGTTTCCTGTTGAGATCAGCTATGAAGACGTAGTTAGGCAAAGCCTCTGGTGTATCTGAAACTGATTCCTCTGGAATTTTTTTATTTATTTTTTTTAAGACAACATCCCCAACAGAACAAACCGTGTAATGTTGGCAAACATCTGACAGCAGTAAAAAATTTATTGATGCTCTGCAGGCTATGAAAGTATTAGTGTGCTTGAATGTAATATGGTTAATATTACCACATACAACAAATTTGTTGCAAATCAGCTGATGTTTTTTTGTTTTATTGGTTTTAATGCAATCATTTCAAAGTTTCAAACTGTTTGAAAGAATACAGAAGTTACTTGAGTTTTTTTTTCTCTCTCCCCGCAAAGCAGCTCTTTTATGTCCTGTGAAAGAAAAATCCACCTGAAATTAAATAGTGGCCCCATGGTAACACCTGAAGGTTCTGTGCTTTTCTTAAGACACAGTATGCTCAGAGGTGATTAAGGAGTTAAATACTCCACATCGTCACAGGGCTCAAACTGGGAAGCCATGCTGTTTTTCTCTGTGTTTATAATGTTTTTTTTCTAGGAGAACAAACATATTTGGGAACTTTCGTGATCCGGTAAAATGTGCATTACATTATTCCTTCTCCTTTAGATCAAATTACAATGCTGTGCAGCATAACTTTTGAACTTTCATACTTTGATAGGTTCCAACCACAAACTCTGATGTATTTCAATGGGATTTAATGTGACAGATCAAAAGACAAGTGGACATAATCGCGCAGTGGAACAAAAAGGATGCATTATTTTCTTCTCTTCCCCCCGCCCCTTTTTCTTTTTACAAATAATAATCTGAAAAGTCTGGAGTGCATTTGTATTCAGCAATTACAGCCCCAAGTCTTCTGGGGTGTATTCTTATCAGCTTTGCAAGAGGCTATTCATCTTAGCTTAAATAGCTCAAGCTCAGTTAATCGGAGGGAAAGCATCTGTTAACATTAGAATCAGAGTTAGCTTTATTACACCAGTTTGAGTGTACAAACAAGGAATGTAGAGTGTACAACATGTTAATGTTTAAAATAAATTTAGACTGTACTTTTAGTCTAAAATCAAATACATCAAACAGTTTTATCTGAACCATTCCGTGTTGTAGGTTTAGGGCTCCTGGAAGCTTCTCTCTGAGTTTGAAGTCTTTTGGATTGCCTCATATTTTAAACTCTAGGATTGTCCTGAATTTAGCTTCTTCCATTAGAACCTGCTGACAACACAAAGTAGATCAAAATATCTCAAAAGCCAGTACATCTTGCTTAAAGACCTGTCTGAAGAAAATTCAGGAACAGATGAGAAAACATGTCATTGACGTCTATCAAACTGGGAGAGTTTCTAAGGTTTTTTGGACTTTAGCAAACCGCAGCGGGAACCACTCACTTAAGTTTAGTTCAAAGTTCATGATTCAACAACAAGAAATGACCCAATACTCACAAAAATGGTTTGAATGGGGAAAATCAAAAAACACTACTGACCAAAAAGAACACAAAGGGCCAATTCCATGTTTCACATAAAGAAACCCGTCTTGTTAATCCCCTAAAGTGAGGAAAAGGTTCTACGGACTGTCGATACAAAAGTAAAAACTTCAGGAAAGTGTGTTGTATCTGCTGTAAAACTAACAATAAATCTTACCAACAGCCAGACCTGGTAGTACTATTTTGAGAACAGAGGGAGAAGTTGCAAATAATCATGTTCATTTTCTGTGCTGTTTTAGATTCGTAGTTTGCAGGTAGTTTTAGCAATGGCGGCGAAGGAATTAAAAAAAGCTGCTCAGTCCATGTTGGCCGTACTTCCAAATATTGAACTAAGGTCAGCAGCCGTCTTGTTCAGCTTGGCACTTTTCTCTTCGTAGTGGAAGATGGTTGTTTACAGCGCACGCAATTTCTTGTTAGCTTCATAGCGTCGAAATGGCATATAACACACGTCACGGCCAAATGTTGGCAAATGGGTTAAATTCAAAACTTGAACCCCCAACAAGCAATCGTTTCTCAATAGCAGAGGGCCCAGACGCTCTTTGCGAAGCAAAGTGTCATAAAGAGCTTTTTCTACTGCCAAACTAATGTCTAGCTATCAGTCAGTGAGGTTGAGCTCTTGGGTTGTACAAGGGCTCCAAAACCAGACTTAAACCAGTCCTGAAAAAAAGAGCGGGCCAAGATTCAGAGTTTTGATGGTGAGGTAATTTAGTGAGTGAAAAGTCTTAGCAGGAGATTGTTCTTCATTGACACGAGTTCCTAAGCCTACTTTCACCCGGCATTCACCTGTTATATATATATGGCTGTGCTTCAGGTTTCCAGCAGAACATTTCTCACATGCCGATAATAGGAAACATGGCGTCAGAAAAGAGTAAGAGGTCAAAGTGTTTCTGAATTGCAGGCGGTCACCGCGGATACATGTCAAATGAAACAATTTATAATTACAAATGTGTGAAGAAAAAAAAAATGTGTGGGGCCATAACTCAAGAAAACCTCAGCTGTTCAAGATGGGGGTTCATGACAGTCAACAACATGTTAATACCTCACTGAATCCTTCTGTTTCCCGTTTGCCTCCTTACACACGCTCCCTCCTGCTGGTTTAAACCTCTAACTTGGACTCGGCTCTGAACAGGAATTTTTTCCATCATCTGTGAAACGTTGAATGGAATTTTGCCCGTTTTTTTTCTCTCAGTCAGCTCTTACCTTTTTAAATCTCTCAATGAGCAAAGCGCTGCAGCTTCAATCTTTCTAGCATGTGGTCATTTTTAGTCAACCTTATTGACTCGGCCTCTTTGGAGACCGTCAGTCTAGCCGTGAGTTTAAGATGAAAGCACATGTTTGCTTGAGAAAACAAACAAAAAATAATAATCTTCTCAGACTTTTTCTTTGTAGTGAAGCCATATTTTTCACTATAACAATGTCCTGCTGGAGGCCTGCGATACACCCACTTTTATAGCAGGTGAACAATGGCTACTGGTGCATTTCCTCAAACAAACCTCAGTGTTAGAGCTCCTTTTCACACGTGTTTCAGTGGAAGGAATAAAACTTAAGAAAATCTGACCTTTTGTTCACAAAGGAGATGGCATGGTCAGGCAACAAATTTGTTTAAATTTGACTGCTGACCTGAATCCTAAACATGTCTCTGTTTTATTTTGCACATTTAAACTTGTTCTGATTTGAAACAGAGCCTAACTTGCAGTATCTGGTAAGTCCTCATAGCCCCTCCATTTTTTTATAATGACATTTTATGTCTTAGACCAACACAAATGAGAGAAATTTAGTGAAAACGAAGAAAAAGAAAATGCTACGTTTTTTTCAAAGTTTTTTTTCCAAGTAGAAATCAGAAATGTGCCAGACACCCCCCACTCTAACAGCTCTAAATAAGATCATCAAAAGTGTAATTTAGTTTCAGTACAAGAACAACCATTTTGTGACATTTAAATGCTAGTCAGAAAATATTTGTGAATAGACAGCAAATGAAAACACAGGAGCACATCAGGTTTGAAGCTGTCAACAGGTTCTGAAACATCTCAGTTCAAACGGTCACCAAAGAGTGAAGCTCAAATGCAAACCTATCAACACATGCATAGGCAATTTATTTATTTTTACATAAATCACAATTGTATCACAATTTCCTCTGAGTTTTAAAGACGGGTTTCACAAACCCAAACTGATTAGGTTAGACCAGAATAAGTATATGTATGACATTGTTCATGCTCAGTTTGAAATTGTCTTGATGGCTACAAAAACTCTAAAGAAAAAAAAAGCGTTAAAAAAGAGGAGATTTTGAACCAGAGCTGACAAGATTAATTCCAGATTCCTTAAAAACATTGTTTTAATGTAGCCTGGAAGTCTGGAAATCTGGAAGTACCAACTTTGTCATTAGCCAGCCACATTTTTTCTCTACCATGCTTCCACTCTGCACAATACAGGGGGGCCACCCACATCCTATTGACTGTTGATTAACTGAGGAAAGACCTTTTCTGTCCCTTTCTCTATTTTTCCCCCCACTTCTGTGCCCCTCAGACTCAGTTGTGCCTTGGATTAAAAGTTTTATCACCCATATCAAAAATCCCTACAAACTGTCCATCTAAGCTGGTGTGCTGGGAAAGAAGAGCATTGATCGCAACTCTAATAACCAGAGGAGCTCCACAGACGCTGCTCAGTCAGAAAAATCTGGCGATGGGCTATTTCTGAAGAAAACCACATCAAAAAAATCCTGTTTGACGTTTTCCCTGGAAAAGGAAAATAGCGGATGATAATAATAATCAGAATAATAATAACAAGAAGAAGGCGAAGACAGACTAAATTACAACCCAGAAGCCATAAAAGATGAACACCATGATACTACCACCACATGTTCCACAAACAAACAGCTGTTAAGCCGGAAAGCCGTGTTTCCCTCGAACGCAAACTAGAAAGTTTTTTTTTTCCCCCGTCTTGTCTCTTCATTCAACGAACATGCTACGAGGTGTGATTTTTGCAGACTGGGAACACTGAATGAAGATCTTTTAGGAGGGGGAAAAAAAGAACTGATTTTCTTTTGCCTCCTGCCACGTTTATATTAGTTATTGTGTGCAGCCCTTTCCTCAGAAAATCCATTTCGGTTATTTTCCATTTTCTTTCTACGCTGAACAAAAACTGTCACATGAGCAACAAAAAAAATCACATCCTATGATAATTTAGGAGAAAGGTGTTTAGAGAAGGCAAAGCCTGCCTCTTTAAAATGTCTGGGCCAGAGTTGCAGTTGGATTAACTAAACAAGCAGCACTTAGGAACAATACAATGGCCTATTCTCAGTCACTGTAATCCTTATAGGTATTGCAAGCACTTTCATATGACTCTGCGCAGAAAAGGCTTCAACAATCTGTGAAGAAAGATTTTAGCTGCCGATAAAAGAAACAGCACAAATGTCAACTGTAAGTAGATATTATTGTTTTATATCCATATTTTGGTCATGCTTCATTCCTCTCGAAACCTCTGGATGACAGTTTGGTGAAATGTGTTTTCAGTCGAAGCTTTAACGTTGTGATGGATTGTAGTTCTGGAAGCGTGTTTGGAGGAAAGGTATTTGGTTAAACAAATGACATCTTAGCCAAATGTTTCCCACCTAACTGTTATTGGGTTGTCGGATTTAGTCCATTATCGAGAGGACCGTAGCAAGCTCCGTCATTATCTTCATAAATAATAACAGTGTTTTAAGCGAGATAATTTCTGTAACAGCAGGGACCGACCGAAGGCTCCCTCATTGCAAATGGGGTTAGTTTGACTGATTTCTTTGCTTTCTGACTGTGGCAACTCCTGCAAATACGACGGGATAAAACGTAAGAGGCGGCTGCAAAATGACCTCCATTTGTATGCTTTTAAGTCAAACAAATTTCTTTTATCATTTCATAAACCACTCTCAGCTTTTTCCTTTAAATTCCACATTTTTAAGGAATTTTAAAATTGGGTATTTGTATCATGCCACTCATGATGATGTTTACTTAAAACCCTGTAACTGTCATAAGGATATTCTTCCCGTCTTGATTCCATCAACATATCTAACCATTATGCAAGAGTAACAACGGCGGGGGTGGGGGGAGAAATGCCACCAGACCTGTTTGCAGTTGTCACATGATGAAAGGTACAGTAATCATGTGGGATAAGATGCTCTGGTCAAACTGAATCCTTTGACCTAAATGCATAATACTGTGAGTGAAGGACAACTACATGTAAAAACATATTGGTGGCACCATCATGATGTGGTGATGCATGTTCTTTGCAAGAACACATAAGTTGGAGAGTGTTGATGAGTAGCTGAATGGAGGCAAATACAAAACAAGATAATTTGTTAGAGGCTGCAGAAGTTCAGTTCCCAAAGGGAATCGTTCCAACGCACACAAGAATGCGCCGTTTAAGGTCCTGGTGCAAAACATCAACTATTAATGCCTCCAATCTACTCAGGTGTGTTTGGTTCGTCTTCCTCTTGATTATGATCTAGAAGTTTTCAATGTGTTCTGTTCAGCAGATGGAATGGTTTGGATCTACCTGTGTGGCATTCATTTTTCTGCTGGTAAAAACCAATCCTGAGACTTGGGCAACATTACCAGAGCACAAGTATCCACAAGCATCCTTTGGTGCCCAGTGATTAATGCACTAAAGCGTCAATCACACTGGCTTTTAGGTATCACTTGGCCTCCATTAAAATCTTTAGACAGGCTATGTGTTTGGCTCTGTTGAAACTTGACCCGTTGAAGATGATCGTACTCCTGTCCAAACTTCAGCATGGTTTTCCTTTGGGAGTTTTTTAAGCTCTACCCCACTGGACCCCTGGAAACGTGTTGTGAACCGATCTTTCTGTACACTTCAGCATTGATGTTATTTAATATTTCCATTTACTGTTGATGTCGTCAAATGGTTTCTGAAAGACATCCGAATGAGTCAGCGCAGCCAGTGGCGAATCACCTTCACCCTTTAGCTTTGTTGGCCCCAATAACTCAACCCCCACCTTAGAAATCGCAAAGATGAAAGCAAAGTGATGGTGTCTGCATCTTTCTGTGAATAAAGTCAGAATTAACCCAGACTTGCCTCCCTATAAATGTTTCTTCACCATTGTCTAATGATTACCATAGGGCTGCTGTCATTGTGTCCAGTAGTTCCTAATCCCAGAAGACAGCTATGACTTTCATAAGTTCCTAGTTAGTTCAGATGACCATCTAAGTTCTTCCTTATGTAGATCTATGTGTGCTTATGCTGAATGAGTGTCAAACATGTGGAGGTGCTGATTGAAAAGATTAAGAAACACTGACAGTTTTGTCTTAAAGAGTTGTACAGCTGCTCGTAGTCTCACTGTTTTGACGCGTCAACAATAGTTTTGCCTTAAAAGAAGCTCCATGTCCTCAATTAAGACTGTAATGCACTACTGGCTCAATTTTTTGATTGTAGTCCCCACCAACCTCTTGTGATTGGATGCTCCGGACTGAACAGAGGAATGTTAGAGGAACTCTCTTTTTGCTTATTTCCCTGTAAACAAGCCAGCTCTTATAGCTTTGTTGCACAGAACAAAGCCATCTTCTCACAGAATTAGTGTTTCCTGTACTCCCAGTTGTGCATTTGCATGCAATCCGACACTTTTCCCAGTGACTCACGCTTATGAACATTTGGGAGCTTTTCCTCTGTTTTCTCTGGCAGATTAATGTCCGAGTTACAACAATGGACGCGGAGTTGGAGTTTGCCATCCTGCCAAGCACGACTGGCAAACAGCTTTTTGACCAGGTACAACTGGTGTGTTGCAATCAGATAGGAAGTCTGCTAGAAAAAAAGAAAACAAAACAAAACAAAGAATGTCCCTGATCCCATTAACGGATGTGCTTAGGTGGTGAAGACGATCGGACTGAGAGAAACATGGTTCTTCGGCCTTCAGTACCAGGACAGCAAAGGCTTCTCCACCTGGCTCAAGATGAACAAGAGGGTGAGTTGAAACCCTGGAAGGCTTTGTATCGCTCTGCTTGTGTAAACGTCTGTGTTTTTTCTTTTTGTTGTTTTACCCTAATGAGGCTAATTAGTATCTACTTATTCTTAAACTCCACCACTTTGGGGCATCAATCCCAGGTGACGGCTCAAGATGTGAAGAAGAACAACCCCCTGCTGATTAAGTTCAGGGCCAGGTTTTACCCGGAGGAGGTTGCCGAGGAGCTGATCCAGGAGGCGACGCAGCGTCTCTTCTTCCTGCAGGTCGGACCACTTCGTGTCTTTGTTTCCTCCCGACAGAAAGGAATTACGTCCTCTAGCTGTCAAGCATCTTGCGCGTCGAAACAGAAGCAACAGTCGTTCCCTAATATTTGTGTATAGTAGCCCACGAAGGAAATAAAGAAAGAAAACTAATCCAAACAAGATGTAGGACCTCTCTTAATGACCGGCGAGGCTTTCATGATGACTCACACACAAATTCTAAACCCACATGGGTGCTCTGTATAAGACCAAACAAAAACAAAGCACAGTTTCATGTGGAAGACCTGCAGTTTCTTGCTAAAGTAATTATACACCTCACACTTTTTCACATTTTGTCTCGTTGCGACTGCAAACGTCAGCGCATTTTAACGTCCATTTTTTTTACGCAACACTTTTACATGACGAAAATAAAAATCTAAACGGCATGGCGGCGTCAACCTCCCATCAGTACGCATTCGTCAGAACCACAGTTTCACAAAGAGACGCATGACCACAGCATGATGCTACCGTTTGGATGGAGGTTCACTAAATGTCCCTGACCCTACAGAAAAAAATCTGAACCACAGCATGATGCTGTCACCACCTAGTTTTGTCACGGGGATGTTGCGTTCAGACGATGTCCGTTTTTAATTTTCTTCAAAATAATCTTAAGTTACATGTAGGTAAAAAAGCCACATTTTGGCCTCATCATAACTTTTATATAGGGAAGTCGGAGTAAAAAGAAATGATTGGAGAAAGAAAAAATGTACACGTCACTTTTCAGACTTTTTTCTTTTTTTAACTTTTTTTATAAAAGCAGTCGAGATCATTGTTACTTTCCTCCCAGTTCACAAAATCATGGCACTCTGTGTTGATTTCCTTGTGAAATCCCAAAAGAAAAAAAAAACAAAGCTTGCTGTCGCAGTGAGACAAAACAGGAATAATTCAAGTACTTTTCTAAGGCGCCAAATCTACGCGAACACGTGCGTCGTTTTCTAGGGGAGGCAACAAGTGAGCGCGTTGTACCTTTCCCCCAGGAGCTTTCGTCTCTCCTCCCGGTTTCAGGTGAAGGAGAGCATCCTGAACGACGACATATACTGCCCGCCCGAGACTGCAGTGCTCCTGGCGTCGTATGCAGTGCAAGTCAAACACGGAGACTACAGCAAAGATTATCACGTACCGGGATACCTCACCAAAGAGAAGTTGCTGCCTCAGAGGTAAAGTGTCTCGTTCATATAAGTATAAACCAAAAAGTTCACCTTAATTCCAGTCCCAGTCACCTGAATTCTAATCGGCGTGTCCTCTTTCCGGATAAAACCAGGGTTTTGGAGCAGCACAAGCTGAATAAGAATCAGTGGGAGGAAAGAATCCAGGTGTGGCATCAAGAGCACAAGGGAATGCTGAGGTAGGGAGATTGCAGTGCGAGGAGAGTTAATGGGCTTTTAGCAAACCTGTGTTTCGGCATGTCATTAAACCGCAAATCACCGCAGGGAGGACGCAATGCTGGAGTATCTGAAGATAGCCCAGGACCTGGAGATGTACGGGGTCAACTACTTCAACATCAAGAACAAGAAAGGGTCAGAGCTGTGGCTGGGAGTGGACGCGCTGGGGCTGAACATTTACGACAAGAAAGACAAGTAGGTTGCGGCTGGCTCTGTCAAAAAAAAACCAAAAAAACCTACCTGACAATGTTTCCGCAGGATGACCCCAAAGATCGGCTTCCCCTGGAGTGAGATAAGAAACATCTCATTCAACGACAAGAAGTTTGTCATCAAGCCAATTGATAAGAAAGCCCCGGTATGTAAAAAAAATAAAAACAACAAAAAACTCAGTTTGATTTCAGTAGTATCTTTGGGGAAAAGCGTGTCAAACCCCCCTCTTTAAAAAAACATAAATAAGCACACAAACCCCACTTACAATAATCCAAATGAAAAACTGTGACATAACAGTTCAGAGAGATAGGTGACATAAGGATATCGAAAAGATTACAAGGGAAAGTCTATAAGAGTGAAGTGAGACCAAGACAGGAGACTGAGCTGGAGGTGTCAGAGTTGAGGAAGCGGAGCTTTTCGTCGGGACTGACCAGGATGAAGAGGATTAGGAATGAGCAGATCAGAGGAACAGCTAAGGATGGGCAGTTTAAGGAGAGAAAGTTGGAGAAGAGGTGAAGTTAGACATGGCCTGAGCAGCCAGAATAAGAATTCACCGCGACATAAAATTCCCCCATTTATACTTCTAACGTGTTTTAAAAGGTCTTCATGTATTGAGTTAAAAATAATAATAAAAAAGTAAAAAATGCTATTTCTCCACTAACTAGATAGAACTTTCATAACTAGATGAAAAGTTTGTTTTTTTCTTCATTTTTTTTGCCTTCTATGAAATGGAGATTTGTATCTCTTTAACTGTGCCTGTAAACAGGAGGTGTGACAGAACCCATTTGATTCTGGTGAAAATATCAATTTGCAAAAAGCACAAATTACAGAGAGTAGAATTTCAACAGCAGCTGCTACTTGATCTCATCTACAGACATGAGCTCTGCCTCGGCAGCCCCATCTTTTGACTCCATGCCCAGATTTAGGGAATCATCCAAGAGATTGGGGGTGGGGGGGGGGCGGGGTGGAGGGGAGAAGAAAAAAAAATTCTTCTTCTTCTTCTTCAAAAAAATTGTTTTAGATCCGGACCCATTGCTTTATTGGGGGATACAAAAAATAAATAAAAATATGGGTATGTCATTATGGCTAAAAACATTTGCTGATTCCTTTGATGCAGGACTTTGTTTTCTATGTACCTCGTCTCCGCATCAACAAACGCATCCTGGCATTGTGCATGGGAAATCATGACCTGTACATGCGCAGACGCAAACCTGACACCATCGAGGTGCAGCAGATGAAGGCCCAGGCCAGGGAGGAGAAGAACAAGAGGCAAATGGAGCGGTAAAGGAGGCTTAAATAACACAACTCTGTCATTTGATTATTTTTTTTCTTCACAGTTTACTTTGTGTTCTCTCTACTTTTAAAAAAGCAACAAAAAAGAGAGAAAACTGTCAGATGAAGTTTCTCTAATGCGTATTTATGCACAATTCCCCTTGTCAGGGCTCTGCTCGAGAGCGAGAAAAAAAAGCGAGAAAACGCCGAGAAGGAAACGGAGAAGATTGCCCGTGAGACCATGGAGCTGATGGAACGATTGAGACAGATTGAAGAGCAGACAAAGAGAGCTCAAGACGGTCTGACAGCTTTCCCACTACAAACCGTTGATACCCTCAGTTTCTTAGGGTTGTTTTCTGCTAAAGAACATTTAAAAAAAGAAGCCAGATTCACAAGTTTAAACAGACTTTATTTTTTATTTTTGCTGTAGAATAAACCATGTAAAACCTCTATGTGTGTGTGTGCGTGTGTGTGTTTGTGTGACCCGCACACGTGGGGATGTTGCTTTAGAGCTGGAAGAGCAGACCCGCAGGGCCCTGGAGTTGGAAAAGGAGAGAACAATCGCTCAGGAGGAGGCAGAGCGTCTGGACAACGACCGCAGAGCTGCAGTGGAGGCGAAAGCGGCCCTGCTGTACCATTCTGAGTCCCAGATCAAGAGCCAGGAAGGCCTGGTATTCATGCACAATGCACATTCTGTTGTCCTTCATCTTTGGTTGAACAGAATAAAAGCCTTGAAGAGGCCGAGGAGTAAGGAGGGGGGATGATGAACCTGAAATGCATCCAAACCTTTCAAGATTTATAGATCTGGGCCCCAAAGTCAGAACTGAAAGGTTTATGGTTACGCAAAATAAATTTAAATAAAAATCAAAAGAATTTTCAAGGCATGTGAATACGTCGCACGTGCGCTGGTTCGCGCTCATTGGCGCTCCCCCTCACACTTCGCACGCGCGAACGGAGTACAATGACCTTAGATCAGAAGCGCTCTTAACTCTTTTTCCATTTGTGTGCATGGTTTGTGCAGGCCACTGAGCTGGCTGAGCTCACCACTAAGATCTCCCAGCTGGAAGAAGCCAAGAAGAAAAAGGACGAGGAGGCGCAGCGATGGCAGAAAAGGGTGAGAGAAAACTAGAGAGGGGATAGAGGATGAAAGAGGGATGTGTGGCGGCGGGTCCGTGTCGGGCGAGAGATGACTGTGAGCTAGAAAGCAGGTATGTTTTCATTGTGTCCTGTCAGCGGCAGTCCTGAATGAGGGTGTTTGATCTAGGAAGGGATTCTGTTTCGAATGCAGATTTCATTTAGGGGCCACGTAAAGCGTGTGCAAAGCAAATCGGAGCGCAAATATCGCTCTAAGCCCAAATGTAAAGCCGGTCGCAGTTTATTATGAAAGTAAAATGGCTAAGATGCAAACATGTCATGACTACACTGCAAAAAAAAAAAAATCTTACCAAGTGTTTTTTGTCTAGATTCTACACTTGAAATAAGACAAAACTAGCAAGTAGCTTTTCAGCATGATATATGAGTTTGTTTTAAGTTAATAATTCCTTAATATTGATCAAAAAGTGCTAATTCCACTGGCAGATTTGATCACTTATTACATGTGATGGATGTCTTGTTATACGTGAAATAATCTGCCAGTGGAACATGTAGATTTTTTTAATCAATACTAAGGAATTCTTGACGCTTTGACATCTTTCTTAAAAGTTGATTGTAAGTTTTGTCTAATTTCAGATGTACTAGAAAGTAGTCCAAAAATACTTGGTTTTGTGGGGGGGTTTTTTGCAGTGCAGGAATCCAAAAGGTAACAAACGGAGAAAACTAAGTTAAACGTGTGTTGGCACAAAGCCCCTTAAAAATCAAGCAACTCCATATTTTTGGAGCAAGTCTGCAGGTCACCCGCAAAACGTCTAGGGCTCCAACCACAGCGCCTCACCGTGTGTTGACAGGCCTTGATGGTAGAAGCTGATTTGGAGCGAACCAAAGACGAGCTGAAGACTAAACTAATGGGTGTCCAACTCCAGAACTCTGTTCACCCCCACATGCACGAGCACGACGAGACGGACGAGAGCAGCGCCGAGGCGAGCGCCGAGCTGACCGCCCCGGGCACGGTGCGCGACCGCAGCGAGGAGGAGAGGGTGACGGAGGCGCAGAAGAACCAGAGGCTGCAGAAGAACCTGAAGGTGAGAGAAGAGGGTTTTTTTGTTGTTTTTTTTTCCATCCAGAGGTTTCGGGCAAAAAAAAAAGAAATGGCTCACCGCCCAGGGCGCCGCTCCGTTCGGGTAGGTTGGAGGAGTCGCAGGTACGAGCAACGTCTCTGTTGCTTATTAGCGCGCCATGTCAATGGGCGTTGGGTGTTTTTTACGAGGTGGGTTCACCACCACTGACTAATGCGGCGCTGATTCAGCATTAGTGAACATTTTACCGTTTTTGTTGTTGTTTTTCTTAAGAATTCCAATCATTTGATCCAATCTACTTCAATATTTAAAAACAAAAGCAAAAAAAAATAAATAAATAAATAAAAAATCAAACTGGCCTAATCCAAGCTGGATAATTGAACTCTGAACAGATCTCCTTCAAAGCACCCCGCGTCCGCCGGGGACCCCGTCGGGTGGCGCGTAGCGAGCTGCGGGTCGCGTTAAAACCCGTTTCAAACGCCACGAGACCTGGGGAAATGGTGAAAAAGAGCCGAGAAATGTTTATCATCATTATTACCGTGAATCTTTTTTAATGTGTCTGCGCGACATGAAAGCGAAAATTGCCAGTGTTCTTCGAAAAAATAGTTGCCGAATCTCCTGCCTCGACTTGCCTCGTCTCGCTCCTCTGACATCAGGTGCTCCTGCTCGCCCAGGGCGCTGTTCATGCAAAAAGCACCACTGTTTCCAGGAGTCCTGGTCCAGCTACAGGTTAAACGTTCCCGAGCCGCACGGAGCTTTTAGGAGATTAAACAAATTAATTTTGAAATGCACTTTCTGGGAACTCTTGTTTTGCGAATTAGGAAAGCGCTCCTGCTGAAAGGGGAGACAAATGTTGCAGACGGGGAATGAGCAGTTTTTATTAGCAGATAACATAATCAAGCCAAACAAGGCTGCATTAAGGGGGACAAATCCTACTTCTTTCTAAATACAGAGCTTTAGCTCTGTTGGCAAGCTGAGAAATCTGCACAAGTACTTGTTAACACATAGACTTAAGTCCTTCCTATTTATATAAGTAATCTAAGGACAGTGCACTTCATGACTGTAATAGTAGATGACAAAAAAATAAAAATATTAAAACCCCTAGAACGTATTCACATTTTTTCTGCTTTTATTCGGTTTTATATGATAGACCGACACGAGATAGTTGGATCGTTTCAGAGCAGAAGAAAAACAAAACGCGGCGGTTGTTTTCTTGAAGAAAAACATCTTAAAAGTGTGGAGTGTGTGTCTGCATTCGGCCACCTTTGCAATTTTACATCAAGATAAGCTGCCGGTGAAGGCCTCAGAGGTGAGGGAGTTGTTTAAAAGGGTAGTAAGCGGTAATCCCAAGTTTTGAACATGACACAGCTAAAATTTACAAGCTGAAAAATGGTGAAGACGCAAAGGTCTTCCTGAACTGGCTTGTTAAGTCGGTAGAAACATCCTGTTGTTAAATTACACGATTTGTGCTACGCGACAAAAAGCAAATGGTTCCATGGTATCGATAATTTTGATACAGATGGGGAAAAAAACATTACCTCCTGTAAACGTACAAACTTATTATTGGAAAACGTGACTCTTTTTGAAGTGGACGTGTTTCCATTAAGCAAATTTATTTCTCGGAATTCCAATTTGCACAATTATATGGGACGATGGAAACACAGCTTCTATGTATCCGCGAGGTCGGCCCAGTCAAAGCCCTAGACTGATATCTAATTGAGTCTTAGTGGGAAGACTTGAAAGTTGCATTTTATTAGCAAAAAAAATTATGTTTTCCTTTTCGCTTCACAATAAAGCCTTTGTTTATTCACATAAAATCCATTATAATGGAGTTTTTAATGTCTCAATGTGAAAATTCACATTCACAAATAAAGGCAATGCTAATACCTTTTTTAATTATTTTATTTTATTTGAGCATATGGTCATATAACTGACCGAAGTCGTCCTCTGTGATAAATAGAAGAAATTACGAGTCCATTCAAGAGGAGCCACTGACGGGGCTGCAGAGTTGTTTTACTCTTGCCCTTTCTGCAAGTTCCTTATTTCCTGTTCTGTGTCAACCGGTTTATACTTGGAAAAGCAAATTTGAAATTTTTCTGAAAGTTTGGTTCGTTCTTTCCTGTTTTTACCCTGGGTTTTGACTCTTTGTGTAAATATGGCAGAGTAATTGCTCCTCCAAATTGTGCTTCACCAGAACTAAGTGCACTTTACATAATTAAACATCGTTGCACTCATGGTACATCATGATTGTTATGGTTTTCGATCAAATGCGCGGATCTCATCCGCCTTCTGAACAACATATGGTGTTTTAGAGCAGGCTGGACGAAAAATAACCTGAATAAATGATGCCAATCGAGAGGTTTGTTTTTTTTTTTGTTTTGTTTTGTTTTGTTTTCTTCTTCTTCTTTTTTTGTCAGATGGAACTGTGGGGGCCGGGGCTTGGTGATGGGGGGCGAGGGGAGTGTGGCAGAGAGAGGAGGGATGTTGCTGAATAGTCTCGCAGAATGAGGCAAAGAGAAAAAAAAGAAAAGGAAAAAAAAAAGATTCTATTCTCCTCTTTTCGCTTTCAGTTCCTGAGCACCGAGCTGGCCAGCGCCGTAGACGAGAGCAAGAAGACCCCCAATGACCTGATCCACGCTGAGAACGTGAGGGCAGGCCGTGACAAATACAAGACCCTGCGTCAGATTCGCCAGGGCAACACGAAGCAGCGCATCGACGAGTTCGAGTCCATGTGAGACGGTGAAGGCTCAGAGCTGCGCTAAACAGCGAGGACGAAGAGGAGGTTTTAGATGAGTAGAGGCTGATTATTACCCAGGAAAACGTCTCATGTAACCGAATGCGACAGAAAAATAATTTATCACGCTGTGAGTTCTTTGGCATCTCCTTTTTTTTTTCCTTCTGTTTTTTTTTTTTTTTTTTTCCGGAAAATAACAAACTGCCCCCTAGAAGCACGTCTCAAGTTCCACCCAGTAGTTGGAAACTTGTATCTTTCTTGCCCTGTGTTCGGGGGGGGGGGGGGGGGGGGGGGGGGGGGGGGGGGGGGGGGGGGGGGGGGGGGGGGGGGGGGGGGGGCGCGGGCCCGGCCCCCCC
>CAEGAF010097457.1:0-32053 GCA_903067075.1 Micropoecilia bifurca | reverse complement strand
TCTAACTTTTTCTATCTCAGATACATTGTGACTCACACACACACAAAAAAAATAAAAAATAAACAAACACACACACACACACTCACACACACACACACACACACACACTCTCACACACACACACACACACACACACACACACACACACACACACGCACACACACGCACACACACACACACACATTCTGCATTGTAACAGCATGACCATCAACTTTGTGCATGCACTCCTTCCTTTTCAGCAGTTACCTGTCACCGTCATCTGAATCAACCCTCACTAAAAGTTACTGCAGCGAAATGCGTCAAATGTGCGATTTTTTTTTTTAACCTGCCAGTGGCCCATTCACCGCAAATCAGCACTCAAGGTTGAACACGAAACGCCAGATCTGAACGAGAAGTCTCCATCCAGAACGATGGTTTCTCTGCAAAAGCGTACAGTCCGTGAAAAGTATTTCAAGGTGCGTTCGCAGGAAAAGCAAGTGTGGAGACATAATGCGAGTGGCGAGGTGATAATCAGCGTGTTAAACGGCGAGGCGCATCACATCCCCGTTGCTCGGCTGCTTCTGTCAACAAGACGGTTTCAGCGCTGCCAGCCGCAGCTCCGCTCCGCCGCTGCTGCTCCGAGGTACCGTTAGAACCTCGCTGGACAGCGGCGAGAACCAGCGGCGGAGCATGAGGCTCCAAAAAAAATAGAAAAATACACACACAACAACCATAAAGGACGTGTTTCCACGCGTTTTGTTCGCTTACCTGTCGTGACGGGTCACGTCAATCTGCCGCCGTGGCGCAAAAGACCGCAGGCTAGCTCCGAGGCAGAAAACTGACGTTGATACGGTGCAAAGTATCACCGCTAAGTTAGCGGGCTAAGCTAGCTTAGCGAGCTAACGATGTGGGGAGAGAGCGGCTCCCCGAGAACGGTCGAGAGGCGAACCAGGCTCCTAAATATTCAGCCAGTCTGCGCGTCTCTTTTTCTCTTTTTTTTTTTCCTGATCTAAAAGGACGCCTTCCAGACTCAAAAAAATCGCTACAACATAATTAAATCCATTTGAGAAGGCTGGGAATGTGAGTGTGAGTTGAGTCTTCGGTGCCTGTGCTGCGCCGTGAGCGCTGCTGTCTGTCCCCCGTGTGGACGTGCTGCCTCTGCCGCTGTCTGTCTGACTGGGAGAGAGAAGCCCGGCTGGCTGCTGATGTGCAGAGCAAAAACACTGGCAGCATCTCTGCTCATCCCTCCCTTGATTTCCTCAACCCGGAAGAAATACTACAACTGATCCCATCCTCGTATTACATAGATGCGTGTGAGATGGCAGCGATGCGCTTAATCATGCCTGGTTTGATTAATTAAATTATGCCTGTGACAAATAAGGACAAATAAAAAAAATCACCCCTGTTCACATTGAATAATGGGGCTGAAGATTAGCTGCATGAGCAACAATAATGTGTCAGACAAAACAAATCAGCAGTCACATCAAGCTGTTTCAAAACATGATACTATAAGGCTATATCTACATAAAGACTCTTATTATTATCAAGTCAAATCAAAGGGGTTGAGGGTAATGTTTATTTCTAATTAAATAAAAAAAATGCATTGTAGCTGATAACGCTGAAGTAAAAGCAGCATAATTAATACTGTGTAAAAGTATTTATCTTTTATAGATTCTTCTATTTTTGCTTTTTTGTAATACTTCAATGTATAAGCATGACCTGAAAAAGTAGTTTCCCAAATTCATTTCTTAAAGATGGGCCATGGGGTTATTATGTATTTTTCAGGCACATAGTTCTATTTCATGGTACAATCAGATAACTGTGTTGCCTTCAGTTGTTATGAAAAAATGCTGTATATCAAATACGACTTAAAAGAAATTTGACTTTGCCATGTAACACATTGAAACTGGCCTCTTTAAAAAGCTCCTACTCTTTCCGACACTCCGCCTTCAGCATGTCATCCCAACAAAGCCTCTTCATGATGTTTACAGTCATTCTTTGCAGAGTTGGACTGAAAGTAGTTTATTTGATGAGCTCAGCACAGGCATAGTTTCAGTAGGTGTTTGCTAAGGGCTACTGCTGCTTCGCTGGTCGAGCTGAGTGGGGGGCGCAAGGGAGGAGAGCTCTGTTAGCAGAAGCTCTGCTGGGAGCTTAAGCTTCAAGGTGGAGCTTTGGGTAAATATGTGGCGCCGCTGCTTTGAATGAGCAAGCCTTTAGACACCCCCAAATGCCTCCCATGGGAGATTAAAGGATTCCTCAATCAAAGCAACACTCCATGTATGTTTCTCATTAGGGAATAACAATATAACATAGTATAAAACTTGATTTTATATAACACGCCCCTTTAAGAGAAGAAAACCAGACACAATTCCTTGTGGAAAAAATATCTCTCCCTGACATGCTCACAACTATCCCATGGATGTAATTTCCCTCCGTTTTCTTCATTATTGTTGAATCATGAACATCGATCTCAACTGGACAAGTAAGGCTAGCAGTGTTTTAGATGTTGTTCTGATTTTTCAAGGACATTTCTGTAAGTTGACCACTCCTGAAGATGCATCAGGTTTTCTTCAGCTGTGGATAAAAAACATTGCTGCAGTTTGCTGGAATCTCAAAGTCTCAGACCTTGCAACCCTTTTCATGCTGATAGATGTCACCATCTTGTTTGTTCTTGAATATCTCTCTATATAAGGCTTTTCTATTTAAAACATGTTTAAGATACTTTATATTGTTAGAAAGCTTATGTTTTAGTAATGTTTTGACTCTGTGGGCCTATCAGTTATCAGGCTTGGGCGTGGCTAGTAAAACATAAGAAAAAAATGTGATTAATCACTATTCTTAAATAATAGTGATCGCTTGTTCACAAAGACCTGGGTTGGTTTGGATATTTTTCCCTTTATTAAAGGAAGTCAGCTTATGTAAATGCTTTTTTTGTTTACTCGGGTTACGTTTGAGCAATATTTAGATTTGTTATATGCAATCTGAAATATTTAGTTGTGACTCAAAAACATAATTTAAAAAATCTGCAAATTCTTACACTTGTCACTTACAGTTGTGGCAGTATGAGAGTTATTCTACTTAGCAGGGACTCTTTAAAACACAAAAAAGATTACAGTTTTACTAAACATGTGATTAAATAAATAAGAAGTTATCCACCTCTTTCAGCAATATTTATAGTTGTCGCCAATGTAATGAACACCTTCCTCACCTTTAATCAAAGATACAGAATTTTAGAAGCACTAAAGTATCTACACCATAAGTCACCAAGTGTTTCATGTGGAATACAATAATTAAAACAAATTGTCTTTACAAGAAATTTGAGACTTGGCATCTTCATTACAGACTAGCACAGTCGCTTGTGTAAAGTACAGGATTTGTGATCTCGCATTGTATGTGTTAAACAGCCTTTAATTTACATTTTAGAAACCTTAGAAAAGGAAAAAAGAAAACCTCTGAATATTGTCCCTTATTACGTACTGTTTTTCAAAACTAAGAAATCGTTACTGTATTAGCACAGAGTTAAATAGGGACAAAACTCACCCTCATCTAGGGCTTCTGCACAATAGAACTTATCTCTAATCATCAGGATGAAACGATCCATTTTAGTAGTTAAAGCTTAGCTTCATTTACAATATATAAAACTTTTATGTAGGAATATCTAAAAATAGGCTACAATGCTCTTCTGGAGTATGTGGGAAGCAGTGGCAGATCTCAAGAAACATAACCTTTATGGGCCACTACCTGCAAACAAACCATCAATCTAAAAGGAACTCAGACAGAGCCAGGGGCTTGACATTTATGGCTACATTCTGAGGATAAAAAACTGAGCAGGAGTAAAAAAAAAAGTGAATTAGTTTCTTTTTTATTTGAACCAGAAAGAAAAGTAGAACTGTCTGTGGCAAACGGGAAAGTTACAGAAAGCTATAAATAAGACGTCAGTGGCATTGCTCACTATTACCTCCTCCATCAGGGGAGAGCTTAATCGTCTTGACTGCCAGGTACAACCTTTTTAGGTACGATTTATTGCCAGAATAAGAGACACATTTGGGAATGCTTAGATTCTTGCCAATGCGAGTAGCAAAGCTATCTAACTTGACTCAGCAGCTTCATTTTCTTCTGATGTTCCCAATTTTCCGACTCATTTGGCCCAACAGTAAATTCTGTTTCTGATTGGCAACACAGCCTCCAGGTGCAGCTTTGTGACGAATTCACGGCGGCTAATGTTTCTGATGTGTAAGATATGGCTTGAGTAGACATTTTGAGATTTACACCTACAAATTGGTTTGTGTGAGTTGCACGGCATCACAGACAAACCGTTGTTGGACTTAATGATGTCACTGAGAAGCTACTTGTCAGTTTTATGACTCGACTTTGAACCTGCAGAAAACTTTCTGCCTTGGCGTGATGGGATTTATGAAAGAGCTGCAGCCACTCTTGTATAGGAAGCTAGATTTAACAGAGATATTTAAATATGCAGTACTAAACAATTAGCCCCCTTGTATAACAATATAATATGCAAAAGGAACAAACGTCTGTTGAGTTGTTGTTTATGATTTCTTATTTTGTTTTGAAGATAAAATTTAGCTTTGGCTTAGAATTTAAGGATGATATCAAGTTTTTCAGAACCTCCAGGCTGCAGACTTGTCATTTTCTAATTATCTTATTAAGCCACAGCTAATAAGAACCTGCAGGATTTTCTAGCACTGCCAGATGGACCAACTTGGTTGGTATGATGTATTCTAGATGTTGTAGAGCCAGTTATTTGTTATTGCTTACTTTGTACCTGCCTTGCATATTCTCACCACTTAGTGGTTCAGACCACAGCTGCAAAACTCGCCAGAAAAACTTCTCCTGCATTGATTATAGAGTAATCAATATCACATACGAGCATAAACGTACGCTCAGACAGCTGAAGGAGGAGCAGCTTATCCTGCTCTCTCTTGTCCTTACTGGTAACTTTGCCTGTGAGTTATTTTTAAAGTCACCGTTTTTATAGTTATATTTACATTATCAACATCATAACTGGATTACTTCAAACCTAAGGACTGTGGGATTTTCTTACTTTTATTTTTACCTTACTTTTTCTCACCTCAAAGTTGAACCAGGGCAAAATGCCTCCGGCCGACCCTAGGGACATTAGCAGTATTACAATGACTTCAGTTTATAGAAACAAAGATTCAATGGCTGGAGGTGAACTTTGAGATAAACGCTACCTGTGGAAATGAAACAACTCTTCCTCAAATCAACGGAGAGGTTGTACAACACTCCGCACCAAGCAGCTCACCCCGGAACGCTCAGGGTGCCAAGCCGGGAAAAAAACTCATTCTTCGGATCCCATGAGTCGACCAACGGGGAAACCCCTTGACCCAAAACACTTCAGGCTGATAAAGAAACACAATAAACAAATTATAAGGGGCTGGTCCACGACTTGGAGGTCGATCCCGACTCAGAGGCCATTCCATACTCAGAGGCCGGTCCCGACTCAGAGGCCATTCCATACTCAGAGGCCGGTCCCGACTCAGAGGCCGGTCCACGACTCAAAGGCCGGTCCCGACTCAGAGGCCATTCCATACTCAGAGGCCGGTCCACGACTCAGAGGCCATTCCATACTCAGAGGCCGGTCCCGACTCAGAGGCCATTCCATACTCAGAGGCCGGTCCCGACTCAGAGGGCGGTCCACGACTCAGAGGCCATTCCATACTCAGAGGCCGGTCCCGACTCAGAAGCCGGTCCACGACTCAAAGGCCGGTCCCGACTCAGAGGCCATTCCATACTCAGAGGCCGGTCCACAACTCAGAGGCCATTCCATACTCAGAGGCCGGTCCCAACTCAGAGGCCGGTTCTGACTCAAGTTGTCAGCAGCATACTGTTGCTTGAGGTAGTAATAATAGCACGCAGTGAGCATGCGCTATGAAAACAAATATAATCTGTGGGCACTAAATACATTATTCTGAACTGGAAGTAATCTGCGCCAGCACAGGGGGTCCAGGGAACCATTGGCCCCTCCACTTTACCGCCCTACCCATTTTTATTTGTTATTTGGGTTCTATCTCCTAACAGGCATAGTAGGGCAAGTGTCAAACAAGTTGAATTTTTTTTCACATTTCACTCTGCAACCACAAATGTCCTTGTCTTTATTTGGGTCTCATATAATAGGCCAACAAAAATTATTTTACATACAAGTTATGATTTTTTTTTTGTGCTGAAAATGCAAACAAAATGATGAAGAAAAAGTTATCTGCCACAGTGTAGTTTATGCCCTCATAAGCTATACAAGAACTGGATATATAATATTGCATATAATGGGAAAAGAAGATTTTCTTCACACATTTATTTGTCACTGCTTAAGCACACATTTTTAAGTTAATGCTCCTTATATGCAAACAACTACAAACAAATTAGATTAGGCCACCATGTGCACATGTGCCTGGAAAGTGCAGAGGCTATTCATTCTCATTACAAAAATCAACACATTTCCACTACAGGTCAATGGTTTGCTAACAGTGGTCAATAACAATGGATTCAGGCTGAGCTTGCACCCAAAGGCTCTGAAACATCCCTGGCTTTTAACATCTACACATGGCCTTGTAAAAAGTATTCACACCACCTAGAAAATGCCATGTAATTTATTGGGATTTTGTGTGAGAGATCAACACAAAACAGCAAATACTTATGCAGTGTAGCATATGGTAGGTCTCAGCCTTCTTTATCGCAATGCTCCTAAATAAAATCCAATCTATAGAACCCAGATGAAATCTGATTGTGGTGGAAAACTAGCTCTGCACATAACCCTGAAAATACCTCAGAGACGTTGAAACATGGTGGTGGCATCATCATGCTGTCAGCTCTTTTCCTGCAAGAACTAGACAGCAGGTTATTGGTTTCCTTTCTGTTTCCCTTGAATACAAAGAGACACAGTAGGTCAGGATAAGTGGATGCCTTCCTAATACATAATACATCTGATTAGGAATGTGTATGGATGAATAAAGAGCAATTCAGTTAGAAAACCTGGGAGAGGCTGAAAATGATTTATGACTGGAGTTGTTGGTTTAAGACCAGAGTATTAATATTAGAGTTGTTCATAAATTAAAATGAGCCAGTCAAAGTCCAAACCAAAATCTGACATAAATGCTCTCCATTTAATCTTGGCTGAGTCTGAGTTAATCTACAAAGAAGAAAAAAGTAATCCTCCAGAAAAGCAAAGATGATACCCCAAATAGACTTGCAGCTGTTCCTACTGAAAAAGAGACCTGAGAAAACAAAAACCTTTTTGAATTATTTTATCATAACAGGGATATTTTAAAGTTCCTATCAGAGTTGGGGGAAAAAAATCCCTCATCCATTTTTTGCTCACTTTTCCCATTGTCCAAAGAAACAGTTGAGCTCCCTCATTTCCAGACTCACTCCATGTAGCCATAACATTAGCCATTAAAGTTTAATAGATGTTCCAAATGAGCTTTAACATAGTCTCTGTACATGCTTTATTTATATAAGTGACAGCAGCAGTGTACCAGTGTTAAAAATGCATAAAACATTTAGAAACTCCTTCCCCTGGATCAACATTCCCCTTTGTGCCAACAGTCCTCTAGACACCAGAATGACTAGGAAATAAGAGTAGCAGGAATGCCTCTATGTATCAGCCGGTTTCCCTGTAACAATATGTTTAACAGGATATCAGCTTCTCAGAGTTAATTAAGTTGTTCTCAAGTCACTGCTAGGAAGCCAGTGTGTTGAATTTGTATGCAACAGAGTGTTGTGATGGCTGAATGAACGATGACAGGTTCCTCCCTTTGGGCCAGTGTAGACGAATAGATTAGCTACAGGCGCTCAACCTCAAAGATGTCTGCATGAAACTGCTGTGACAGTATGACAATGGAATAACCATGTAACTTTAATATATCAGAGGAAAACCAAGAGCAAAGCCAGCAGACTTATGACTGGTACTCAACTTGAATTCAACCAAAATAGGAAATCTACTTCCATTTCCACCATTTTACTCATCTTATGAGTCAAAGATATCCCCCAACTGTAAGGAACCCATGTTTTCTGGTTGAGAACCTTGAATGTCTTTAGTGTAGGCTCATGATCTTTGGTTCAATATGCTGACATAAACAATTTATTTGGAAAAAACAAAGATAAAGCCTGGAATTCTAAAACCAGAGACAGTCCTCAATACAACTACCCCTTCAGACCAAGTCTAACTACACCACAAACAACAAGCAGAGCCCAACACTTCTTTTGGAACAGTCACTGACGATGTGCTGAGAATGTGGACACAGTTCTCAGTGTCTACAAGGACCAGATAGCTTTTAAAAACATCCACGGCAAAGTGAACAATACAAAATGTCTCAAGGGACATCAGAATTGGTCTGAAGGTATTTGCAGACCCTCAAAACACATATGGACTGAACAACCAAAACTCATTTGACCCTTTAGCAACTCTGCATGTGTAAAAATCAGGTCTACCGTCTCTTAACGAGAATTAAACCCACACTAACCATCCTGAATCGCTCTGAGTGTCTTCTCCAAAAACCTGGAGCAGAGGAGTCCAGTCTTTCCCTGGTAGCAAGGATCCTGCTTGTTTGAGTTGGTTTTCTGGTTCAACACACATGAATATTGTAATGATTTACTGTCAGGCCCTTGCTAGACCTTATCACACTATAATGAGATAATTCAGCCATTTTAATGAACTGTATCGGCATCTAAAACTTGCAGGAAACAGATTCTTAAGGAGTAGAGCTGGACTCCCATGCAGGCAGATAGGACAACATGGTTCACAAGCACATAATGCAAGGTCACTGCAGCATAACCAGCCAACTAATATCATGTGATAAAGCGTGTTATAAATAATAAAACATATTTTTATCTTTAATTTTAGACTATTTGCTTAGTAAGAAGGTTTCAACCTCAGTTTGATTATTGTGTTGATTAAATCAGTTTCTGATGTGTAACACTTGTGTTGCACACTAATCTTGCAAGGACATAATTTTTATTTGCATGTTCCTTTGAATAATCTGCTGATACATGCTCTCTTTTACCAAGGACATGTGTAAGAAATGACACTCCCTAGACTTGTATAGTTAATTAGAAATTAGGTAATTCAAATGATATTGTTTCTGCAAAATAATAATTGATGAAGCAGAAAAATCCCAAATACCGGTGCTATGGTTAAATAATTTATGACTAACTGCTTTTTCAGATTGTGAATCAGATGTAAAGTTTGAAATAAATTATTGAGTGAGTCCAGAGATTTAAATAAACAACTTAAACTTTTTTAATGCTCACTGCAAAAAGGAAAAAGGTGTTATCTGCAGAGCTCTGGCCAGTTTCTTAACTCTTATAAAGATTTTTTTTCTATCAGGTACTAACATTCCAGACAAAAGCAGAAAAAAAACAAAAACAAGAAAAAAACCCAGTATCAGCTCCTCGTTGGCTCGCTGACTATATAATACACCTTGATTTCTAACTGATTTTTGCAAATAGACAGTTAAATCAAGCAGAAACTTAAAGAGTTATGTATTTTCCAGGAACATAGAGCCATTAAAATTTATAATGAAAAACACTCATTAGTTTTGTACAAACATTTTGCCCTGTTCATTGACACAAGAGGGTTCGTCTAGCAGCCAGCAGATGAGCTCAGTGGTACATCCTGTACAGGATGTCAGTCCATGACAGAGACAAGCAGTACAGAAAACGTACACCTAGTGGGGAATCACAAGAGGCCAATAAACCCAAGATGAATGTAATGTGTCTGGACTTTGTGAGGAAACACTTAACCTCATACTGCACCTTGAGCCACCAAAAGGCTTCTCTTCCAGTGTAGTCAATAAACAATGTAGCTAACATTTACACCTGAGGATCTTTGCTTGGTTATAATATTGGTTTTCTAAAGGCTTTTGTATTTCTGAGAGTAATAAGAAAGGCATTAAAGATGCATTAAAAGTATATCATGGGCAAATTTAATGCAAAAAATGTTTACAGGGATCACAGATTGGAATATATTTATATTCAAAAACTCCATTTGGTTCAGATTAGCAATCTGGCCCATTTTGCGTAGCTTTAAAATGATAAATAACTGTTAGCAACATTCAGACTATAGAGATATTTTTGTTCCTGCTACATATTACTGACTTATGTTTGGACTTGTATTCAGTATTCATTTCTAAAGACTTTTTTATTTTAATAGTGTTTCATTTATTAAAAGTGTACCTCTGAACAAGACTACTTTGCACTTTGAACAGTAAAAAAAGCTTTGGCTTTTGAGTGGAAAAAAGCTTTTCAGTGCAGAAAGAGAAAAGAAGAAAACATTCTTACTGCCGTTCTGACATATGTGAAGCTTTATTATTTCCTCTCTGCAAACACATGGTGGCAGCATCAATCCGTGGACAATATTTTGTTTTCTTCTGAGCATTTGTCATTATCAATTTTAATTTTGTCTGCACCTAAACTGAGCTTAAAATTATACCTCGGTAAAAGCGGGAAATTTACATTAAAATGTTCCACATATGCTCCACCTACATGCATGCTAGTAATATCACATTAGACATAATTTAGCCACTTCGCATTTGTCCATTTGTATCTTTGCTATTGCTTTCCTTCTCCCTTAGAAATAAAGCAGGTACATAAACATTTTCCACTTTATTTGACAATATTTAACCTGCCCCCTTTTACCCGGAAGCGTAATATGTTCTACATCCGGGTTAGGAACTGTTAACTATGACGATGACAGTGAGCTAATGCTAAGTTTGGACAGAGAAAAGTTGGTTCGCAGTGGAATTATTTGATTAAATTATTGCACTTTTAGTTAAAATGGCATCCCAAATCACAATAACGGTGAGGGCGCAACCTCCGACCGCAAGTGCTGCGGCTGTCCGGGGGAAGAAGCGTCCAGGCAGCCCGGCGGTTTCAGGCGTTCAGCAGGCCGCTGTGAACAGCAGCATCGGCGGCAGCAAAAAGAAGAAACTCCCGCTGACAGTCACACCGGCCACACAGAAGCAGGTAAAAGCAAGTGATGGAGCTTATCCCGTTACTTATGCATTCATATAAGCAAACTTTGACCTAATCCAGTCATGTTAAATGATTAGCTTAACATGACTTGGTTAAATGATTAGTTAAATGGTATACAATACACGAGTAGGTCTTCAGGAGTTTTGAGAAGACTTACCCCGTACTTTGTTTTCTCACAAGATGACAGTATTTTTCAGGAAATATTTCCCTTCGCTTGCTAAAATATTGGAGGTCCCCTCTCAGTTCTGTTTGAAGAGTTATTTTTTTATAGCCGATTTTAGATGGATGCATATTTTCTGTGTGTCCTCCACAATAGTTCAACAATATTTTCCAACACAAAATTGTAATTCTAAGATTATCCCATTTGTGCATGATGGCGAATGACTAAGCGTTAGCTGGTTTTACATTCAGATTGATTTGTGTTCTTGGTTGATGTATTTATAGATGAAAAATGATGAATGTGTTTAGTTTTGATGTGTTGAGTGAGCAGAAAAAAGGGTATTTTCAGCACTTACTTTAAGTGTTCAATCAAAGCCGGCCTGAGATGATGACTCATTGTTCTTTTTCATCCAGAAAGCAGAATTAAAGTGATTGTGGGCAGAATAAGGAAAAAAAAGGTTAATAAGTTATCATTGATCTTGTGAAAGAAGTATGCAGTTATTCTTTTTGCAGGGATTTATTTCTGAGTATATTTGTCCTATAGTTTTTTTTTTTTTTTTTTTGCTGTAACTAGATTTTCGGTGATGCAGAGATAAACAGTCATTTTAGGCTAAATTTAATGCATTACTACTTAATATTTTATTGTTTTTAAAGTAATGAGATAAAATTGGTTTTGACTACAAAATTTCTTGTTATAAACTAGATTAAAGTCCTAATAAGAGAATCTAAACGGCATCTAACATTAATATGTAATAGACCATGTTTGGCACCTGTATGTCTTCAGATAACTGCAGTCGAGACCCTGGTGGAGATGAAGACAGTGGGATCAGTGGACAGCATTCCGACCACCACAGAGACTGTCGTCAAGGCTCCTCCTTTCAAAGACAACACATTCATGGTGAGTGCTGTCAGCCAACTGGATTACATTTATCCCATCCTTTTACTTCTCGTTCAGTTTCTCTGCATTTCTTCTGTTTTCCACATTCATTTCGGCAGCACTCAGGAATTGGTGGAGCAGCAGCCGGCAAAAAGAACAGGACTTGGAAAAATCTTAAACAGATTCTAGCGTTGGAGCGGACTTTACCCTGGAAGCTCAGTGATCCCAACTGTGAGTTTAATTAGTTAAAGCAGTCGTACTAAGTAAAGCTGGCTAATTGCTTAAGAATTGAAAGATGTCTTGGCTCAAATCGCTACCACATTTTCTAAATCTTCTATGGTTTCAGATTACAACATCGATGCTCCTCCCTCTTTAAAACCAGCAAAGAAATACTCAGACATCTCTGGCCTACCTGTAAGTAATCAATCAACCAAGGACAACATAACTTTATACAGTTCTTGTCGAAAGCAAAATCTGACCACAATCAAATGCATCTTTCCAGGCAAACTACACAGATCCACAGACAAAGTTGCGCTTCACATCATCTGAAGAATTCTCCTACATCCGTCTACTTCCCACCGATGTGGTTACAGGCTACCTGACCCTTCGAAAGGCAACGTGCATCGTGCCGTGACCGTCAAGCTCAGCTCAAAGTTTAAAAACCTGTTGCAACCAGTGATGGACTCGCTGCAGTGGACGTAGCAGCAGAGGAACAAGGCATGAATGTGGGACCGCAGGAAGTTGCTGCTGAACTTTTGCACTGCAGTGACGAAGACAGCAGTCAGTTATTACTGATAACATAGAAGAAGAAAAACTGTCAGTTACTCTAATCTGTTCTAGTCAATCTTTTGGGAGTTTCTGAGACTGTCTGAAGTTATTCCAACAGAGAATATTAAGCAAACATTTTTAATTTATTAGCGGTGCAGAAAAATGTGCATACATTTGCCTAAGTGTGACAAGGTGTTTTTCCAGTAAGTACTTGCTAAACTTTGGATAATTAGAATGTCTTCACTTGGTAGTGCTCCGGTTAGAGATCCTCCTCAGTTTCATTTATGTTCATACACTCCAACAAGGATCAGAGAGCCTTTGGTTAAAATAGAGACCACAGCATGACAGCTCATCTGTCATACTTAACAGTGGGCATTAGGCCCTTTTCCTGTTGTTCATGTTTGGATTTCATGCTAGACCCATCTGGAGTGTGTCACTCTTAGCCTTATCTCACAAAAACACACTGATCTAGTTAAAACCCTAGCAGAGGTTGGCAATCTCCACGTTTACGTTTGTGATTATTGGACATAAAAGACTTTTTGTTGAAATGCCTCTGAAAGAACCAACATGGCATCTAATGCATGTTATGGAGACTTGGTTTTCTGCAGTTTCATTCCAGTGATTGTAGTGAGCTTTAGAAACTCTTTTTACTTTCCTGACCATCCTCCAAACTTTGCATGTAAACAAGATAAATGTAGATTCTCATCCAGCCTAGCTGCCAAAAGCTAAAATAAATGACTGGCATATTTTTACCTCAGGGAAACAGGAAGTCATACATTTCTAATGAAAACGTTGATTACCTTAGAAGTGCTTGGTAATGTTTTTTTTTCTGTAAAATATATTGAGCATGAATAAAGTAAATGTTTACAAACCTGTTGGAATTGCTGCTTTCCTTAGTTTTTGATGATGTTATAATAAGTTATGTTATTAAAAACAATCTTTATATTAGATAAATTACTGTTTGTTGTGTTAAAATATATTACTGGTTCAACCTGTTTATAAATACTTTGCCATTGCATTTACCCACAACAAAGTTATGTCCAGCTTCCTCAGAAAATTCAACTTGTCACCTAGTTAATCTCCACAGGTTCACCTATTTGTAGAATTTGCCCCCTGACTCGTACAGTGAGACTGTCATTAATCACATTAGGCAGGGCCAGAATGAAAGAGTGCAGTTTCTCATGAGGGCGATCCCTTTTATGCAAATATAGAGATATAAATACACAAATATAATTTAGGTATTCTTTTCCTTTTTATTCATGGCTAACTAGTTGGCACACAGTGTTTTAACAAGAAAGCATATTACAAAATTTTGGAATCCCTGTGTATCCTAAACCTTATACAGTGGGTAAAATAAATACTTGTTCTCCCTCTGAATTTGTAAGTTTACCCTCTAAAAATGACCAGGCTCTAATTTCTGTGGTAGTTTGCAAAGTTTCTATTTAATTTTAGGATCATTCAGTGAAATACATCATTTCTGTACAAACAAGCTAGAATTTCGCCCTTGATTGAGTGTCAGTAATTGCACACAGCTTGAAACCATTCAGCTATATACGCTAAACTTGTACTGTGTATGAAGCTCGCCTGTCCACAAGATTTTCCCCTGCATTTTAAGTTTTAAATGATCCAAAACCAAATGACAATCAAATCATGTTCGGCACAAAATAGTTGATCAACACCAGGCTGAAATGGGTTATATAACCATCATCTAAAATATATTTGATGAGTTGACAGCTGCCTGTCTGTCTGAGATCAGGAGGTTGCAGGTCTACAAGAAAAACCCAAACATTCCTCTGCAACCCAGACTGCCAAGCTAATTCTGAGAGCTAAAGTGATATGAAGTCACTCATTCGACTCTGGGGTCTACTTTTGTGGCTTTCTTACTGTAGCGCATTCTGGAAAAGCTCCAGCGGGATTTACTGACGAGGCGTCGTGAAACTAGGATAGCTGACTCTTGGCAACGTGGAGGAAGAGAACTCAGACTCCTTCATTTGATGAAAAGAGAACCGAGCCTCTGACTGAGATGAGCTGGCTCTCATCCTGGACCCTTCACTCTCAGCTACTAACTCCTCCAGTCCACAATCCAACACTGGAAGAGCTGTGTTAACTAAGACAGCCTCACATCATCCAGAATCATCCCACATCTTGGGATTAATATCATTCACCTTTGGTGCCACATTGATGCTGTTGAAATTACTGGGAATTGGAAGAAATATAAGTGACTGTTTATTAGTGACCTAAAGGCATTTGGTTCCACAGTTAAAGATGGCGCTGATAAAATCATCTATTCGTGCTTACCAGTAAAATTTTCCATGAAGTTAAAAATGTGTTTTTCTGATGAGATTAAATGCACATATCGCTCAATAGCATTCAGATCAATTTTCATTTTCATGTAATGTGTTTTTTCTTTATTTCTGATTCAGTTTCTCTCCATTAAAATTGACCTAGAATGAAAATTAAAAACCGAAACCATTTCAGCAGGAGATCGAACAGGTTTTTTTTTCTTTCCTGGACTGTTTATAATGGTCACCATGAAATGCAAATTCTGATGAAAACAAATGAGAAGTCTCGCTCATGGCTGAGTGTTATTTCCTTCTGGTCTGAACTCGAGCAAAGCTGATGAGGGCAGTATAGTATATCTGTTAAAGTCAGAGCAGCGTTTTCATTCCTGCTGTGGCATCAAAACCTCAACATGGTGATTAATGAACAGTGTCAGAGCTTTCCACTACCCAAGCAAGCAAGCCAGCAGAGTGTGTCCCAGTGCAGGAGCAGGCAGGTGTTTGTGCTCGTTGGGGCTTCCTTTCAGTGTTTGGGTTGTTCTGAGTTTGGACAAAGAGATTTTACGTACGGAAGTAACGTCATCTAAGAGGCACGGTAGTCATACCTGAATATTAACAATTATTTCAACCCTTTTTCTCCAACAGTGTTTTTGGTGACTTCTAAAACAAATTACTGCTCAAAGACGTATTTGCAGTTACACATTTCCACCACCTGGGTGCGCCAAAGTTCTGCTCATTGCGCCACCCAATACTGCTGAGTGTGTTTGTTATCTGCACAGTAAGCCTGTAAGGTCAGGGAGTTATTTATTTATTTACCGTTTGGATTTGTATTTATTCCGCCGGAGTACCTTCTAAACAAGTGCTTGTTGATAGATGCCGGTGAGAGGTCACTAATGAAATCCACATTACAGAGGCAGTCAGTCAGATTGCCTCTGCAATGTGGACGAGAGCTCCAGAGTGACAGAACAAATGACTATGTCTCCTTTAGTGTTCAGTGTTTTGCGGGGGACTATAAGGATGGTGTAGTCATCTGATGTAAGCTGGTGTCTGTCCATTTAGAGCACTCTGAGTCAAAAGCAGAATCGTGAAATGCACTGAAAAATATAACAAGAGTCAATGTTGCTGCACTTGCAGTGGAGTCGGGAGAAAAAAAGGGAACATTTAGTGAAGAGCCTGCCAGCAACGTTTTGGTCTAGGGAAGCTTTGGTTAGACAGAGTTTGTCACAAAAAATCCAGACAAGAAGAAATAAAAGACTGAATTGAGATTTCCATCTCAGCACGAGAGACAAGCTTGGCTTTTGTTTCTCAAAATATAGAAACGGGGTCAAACCGGAAATTTAACATGATTATCAAGCGTAAATCCTGAGTCAAAGATATCCCAAGGTTTAAAACTGTAAATTGGATCAAAAGGTTCAAGGATTTCCTTTATTTTAAACATATTATCTGTACTGTCCTCCAGTTTCAAATGATGGTTCAAAAAATGCATTATTTTTCAGATATTGCAGTATTATCTTATAGCTTAAAAATCTTCCTTACTTTATCACAGAACAGCGATATATACCAAACAGCTGTATTTTTTCCTGAAGTTGAACTACACGCCTGTGGACCCACACTCAATAATCATGTGATTAACAAACACTGTCTGCTATACTTAGTTTTATTTAGGGGTATTAAAGTAAAGGAGTCAAATACACATACACAGAATGTTTTTCAAAAGTTGGTTAATTTAGTCGTTTCCTTCCTCTCCACAGTTATAGACTACGTTGTTTCGGTCTTTCCAATTCCAACAAAATACTTGGAGGTTTGTGGTTGTTGACAGCTTGTGGCAAAGTGAATTTTCAGCACAGCCTTACACTACTGTGGCAGTTTATTTAGTACAGACATGGGCTTACACAGGCAACAGACCACAAAGAATCAGTGACAGACTTTCACATCTGACTCACAAGCAGACAGAATAAACCGGCTGATGACAATCATTACTAATTTTAGGATGGATGTGGAAGTGGATGTAAGCAGTTGAGAGCTGCAGCTCAATCATATAATAACCATCATTATGACATTGATTGTGATGCACATTGAAGGCTCGTCGTCTTGGAGTGATGGAGGATTCAGCACCTGCTGCACTGCAAAAGAGCTGTCATGGAGCGCAACACAGTAGCTGACCTGAAATCAATGAGACGACCATCAGTTGTTTTTGTTTACAAGTGTTTGCTTCTCTGAACCTCTGCAAGCTCATGCTGCACACTGCAGACACCCTGTTCCTTATTTACACACAGCCAGTCTTTTGGCATTAGTCATTCTATTACTAGTTGCTAATCATGTTAGATTTAGTACTGTAATCATAATGATGCTCATGCACTGCCGTTAAGCTTTGAGTAACCAAATGTAATGTGAAGGTCCTGAATCACTTTGTTTTTTCTATTGTCTTTTAAGAGGAATTAGGCATTTTTCAAATTTTCAAAGTAGCCCTGAGAAGTAGTTTCCAGGTTCGCTGAAAGATATATTTTTTTCTTAAAAGCAATCAAGAAAAAATAACAGGTAAGACCAGGCATTTAGTGGTTAACAAAAATATTAAGCAGAATCTAAAGCACTGGAGTCTGACTGGAAGGACACAGGGAAGAGCTTTCTCTGAACAATTTAAAAAATCATTACAGGGAAAAGAGAAATAAGTCAATGTCAGACAAATGTAAGTTATGACAGGTTGGACTCATGTCTCGGCTAGTCAAGGACACAGTGGTGTCCCCAGATAGTTCTCAAAGTGGTGGCCAGATGAGAGCTTCAAATAATTTAGGGTTGGCACAGCAGTCTCTTCTTAACACCTTCTCAAACCCCCTTTCCCTCCCTCAAAGAAACAAAATACTTATTTTTATAGATCTAGGTTATCTTCATCTAGAATTAAAATTGGGTTCAAATTTGAAAAATTAAACTGTGACAAATGAAGTTACAAAGGCAAAATTCAATCAGTCAGAGAGCAAATACTTTCTCTCAGCAGTATGTCCCTCACCATTTTTCTCCCATGTCTCTTTTTACCTTCGCTGGCGTCACGGCTCCCTCATGTGTGAGGGCGTCTTTAATCACCGCTCTTCTTCTTTGACTTCATGGCAAGCCTTTGCCCTTCACCACCTTCATCGGTCTACTTCGTCACCTCTTCTGTGATTTGTCACCGCCCTAACAGGGACAAACCACATGAAAAGTGACTTTTTGCCCAGAAGTGATCATGCTGTGGTTGCTCGCACAGTATCACAGTTTTATGGTTCATTTAACCAAGAAGAAACACTGATCGCTGTCTCGAGGAGGCCTACGGCAGCGATTTCCCTCCTCCCGCTTCGAATGCAAGCAGAAGCAAGCGGGCCCGGTTCCCAGTTTTTATTGGGCTGTAGAGGTCAAACTACAAGGTGTCATCAGATAACTAATCAACTCATTCAGATATCATTACACTGGGCTAAATCCCTGTTAATCCCACAGAAGATTGAATCAGTTTTCCCTTGCAGGTCAGCTTGTTTCTCTTTGTGTGTACGCGTACTTGCATGAAGGCAAAAGGGACAAAGAGAAAGGTAATTCTTCATGTTGATAGACAATGATTGTCCTTCAGTGAGCAATATTCGCCATCTCCTCTTTGTCCTTCCCTTCGTTTTCCTGCAGGCTCCTCTCCCTCCTCTTCGGGCTCTTATTTAGTCTCCAACAGTTGATGCCATTCTTTTGTACTAATACCATATTTATCTTTCAAATGGTCCGTTTTATCACCGGTACATCAGCATATATTTTGGTGTAAGACACATTTTCCTCCTGTTCAAACTGTGAACAGTCACTGGCATTCAATAAAGAAAACCCGACTGCATCTGCGGTCGTTGAGAATGTCATTAAGAGTTTGGATGTAATTAAGTTTTTATGTGTTAATAGTTATTAAAACAACCTTAAAGGGCAACTACTGAAATAGTGAAAAAAATACTCTTAATCCAATTCAGTTGAATTCTGTGCAGTTTGGTTTAATTTAATCCACTTCAGATTTTTGACGTAATTACTTTCAGTTTAATTCTTGTCCATGTGGCATAACTCAAATCGTTTCGCTTTGCTGTCATTCAGCTTAGTTCAATTCAACTTATTAGACTTATTTCTCTTTAATAAGTCAGTTAAAATCAAATAAGCTCTCTTTGATTCAGTTCAATGTGGATTCAGTTCGGGTCAGTTAAATTCAATTTAAACCATCCATCCATCCATCCATCCATCCATCCATCCATCCATCCATCCATCCATCCATCCATCCATCCATCCATCCATCCATTTTCTTACACCTTTTATCCCTTAATGGGGTCGGGAGTTGCTGGTGCCTATCTCCGATAAGGTTAATTAAGTGCAATTAAGTTTTTTTTTTGTATCTGATTTAACTGAATGTGAGTTAACCGAAACCCAATCTGTTCAATTCAGCTTGGTTCAGATTAGTTCACTTCAGTTCAGGTTGGTTCAACTCAGTTCAATTCAAAGCAAATAAATAATTTACAATACAGTCACACAACAATTCGAATACTTCTAAACAACCAGAATTGGTAAAACAAGAAGGTTGCATCAAATCTTAACATTCCTCCGAAACAAACGTGGGTCAGCAAAACGGATGACCAAAGAAGAAAACTTCACCCAAACCAGGCTCCGATATTTTGTCACTTCCCTCAATTGCATTGGGACTGCCACCTATTATGAAGTAAAAGGAAGAGCCTGTATGGATAGAAACCCACCTCCCTACCTGTCTGTCTGTTGGATTAGCTCCATCCATCAGACAAACCTAGATTCTGTTGAATATAGTACCGTTGTATGGAAACAGAGGTAATAGCAGGGATGTGACCCTACAACCTTCTCAACGACAGATGAAACCAATCTCACCTACCAGAGACAGACCATCTATTCATACCTACCTACCATGGTGGGTGTATACGTGTGTGTGTTTGTGAGAGAGAGTGGGATGATAATACCCATCCATTCACACTCCTGCTGGTGATGCAACTCAATGCCTCACTGTGCCTAAAAGCTATTATATGTCAGGACTGAATTTGTGTGTTTTCAGCTGTTTGTGTGAGTGCGTGTGTAACTTCAAACCTGTGTCTCAGAGCAGATATTTTATCACCAGCTCAGCTCTGAAAGCCAATTTGCTGTCTGATGGCTGTTGTTTGAATTTCAGTCGCCATCTCGAAAAATGATCTCGTGTGACTTTGAATGATCTTGTAAATACTCATGTTTCTCCAGGAAGTGTCTGATGCTTTTTTCGAGACCATTTTACATAGATCTTTTTTTTATGCAAAACTGAATCAGATAGTAAAAAATGGGAGAGTATGACTTTGAGTTTTTTTTGTTCATAACAGAAATAAAATCCTGTGACTGTAAATAAATAAATAAAAAACCCAACTGCTTACTTGTTCTGAATTGTCTAAATTATAGTGGTAGAGAGGAGTTTATATCAATAATTCAGAGGCTTTATGAGAAAGACTACCTCCAATAACTGCTGTTTTACTGCGTGTCTCCAAGCCATTTTTATATATTGGATACACTGCAGAGAAAAAAAAAGAGATAATTGGATTGGGTTTTGGGGTAAAACAAAAGTTACAGGCTCAGTATGTGTGAATGTGTCGGTTTAGACTTATTGTTTTTTTTTTTACAACTCTGGTCCACTGTGTCCTTGAAGAAGAACAACTTCTCACTGATTCTGCCAGATAAAAAAAAATAAAAACATAAATAATCTCTGGTTCACCCTGTAAGCTTGAATGAGTCCATTGCCCTCAGATACATGTGTGAATATATAAGGAACAGATTGAGACAAATGCGCATGAGAAAGAGAGAGAAAGAGCAACCACCCCAAGTGCACCTACAGACATACATTCAGATGCAGAGTTAGTGTTTTGAGGGAGTGTAAATGAGGTGGGAAATGAAGAGTTGGAGATGTTGGAACATTCCTTCCCCTGGGAACCTTTACAGCAGCCTGACAAAGACGAGATGGATCAGTGCAGACAAAACCAAAGCTTTAGAGTCACAGCGGAAAACGCCCCCTGGTGGACAGAATATGATATCTTTGTAACCCAAAGGACAGTGGGGACAAGAATTTTTCTCTTTTTATTTTTGTTATATTAAAAAGACAACAACACCATTTTAGTTCACTTTTAGAACAAAATTTGAAGTTCATAGATTGGGGTGAAGTTAAATAACCAGTCAGCACACATTATTTCTACATATTGTAAGATATCTAATACAAAACACCTAAGAAAATACAAAAAGTGTCACGATCTGTGAGTGCTCCGTGTTTTTGTTTCTCACTTGTTTTTGCATTCGGGTTATTTTGGGTTGTTTATTATTGTCATCAAGGTTTTTCTCTGTAGATTCATTCCTTTGTGTTGAATTTCTTAGTTCTTCCTTGTGTTCTGTTTTCTCTATGTTTTGGTTTACACTCTTATCTTAGTTCTAGTATTTTCCCCTTTGGTTTCTTGTATTCTTTTCCTTTCATCCGTCCTATGTAAACAATCTGTTTATTTGTGACTGTCTCTCAGCTGTTCTGCATTCTTCAGGTTAATCTCCCCTACACTGTACTTAAGCTTCCTGATTTCATCTTTCATTGCTTGTTACTTTGGATGCTCAGTCCTACTGTTTGTCCCAACCACCATCTTTTTTTCCACTGGTACCACATGAGGCAAAATATGCTTCTTATTTTACTAAAGTAGAGCAAAATAGAAAAAAGCTCAAAAATGGCAGTTTCTCCACCATAACATAAATTCAAATTATAGGACAATTCAATCAGATTACTTTTTGCCAGTTGGCTATGGGTTTTATCTGATTGCACTGATGTGTTGATTCGAAGCAAACAGTAAGTATGTGGTCACAATGGAAATTAACTACTTCCTTTTGGCAAACCTTCAGGTCAGCTAAGCCCAGTATGAGTGGACATGTGTCACAGGTGTCGGGTAATTATAAACAGAAATGGAACATGGAAAAAACACAGAAGCCATTCTGCTTAAAGCAAATAAACGTGACGGCAGGAAGAGCTTGCTCAGTGGCTTCATCCAGGAGAGAAACAAGTGTAAATCCTTTACAAAGTGACAAGAAAGAACTTTAATAAAATCCTCAGCATCACCATCATCAATATCATCTCGCTGATTTTTCCTGTAAAACGTTGGCAAGATAAAGTGCTCAGTGTGCAACCTCTTTTCTTATCAAAAGCCAGAAAAATAAACCAAGTTAGCAGTTAACAGATTTACAAACAATTTAAATGCAACCAAGACAATTTAAAACAAATAAAAATGTTTCAATCTAAGTCAATCGCTTGAAAAAATATTCCATTGGAAAATTCAAGCTGAGACCAATATTTATCACAGGTAAAAAGGCTACAAAAACAAAATAAACGTAAACATTTTTGCATGTTCCCAGGACATGGAACTGTGTTTACATTAATTAAAACTACACACAACCAGAAAAAGCAGGTCTCTTCACTGATTAGAGGAGAAGTCAAATGGTAATTGAATCAGAGTAGACAGGATGCTTCAATTCTAATTTGTAGATGTTCTTAACAGGAAGTCAATGGGCCAGCAAAAGACCCAAAGAATGACAAAGCCCACATATTAATACCTGTTTGAATGTCTGGACAGGATTCAAACTAAACAAGTTGGTTAGGGTTGGTAATAGGCAATCGTCTGGCTTCAAATGTGGGTATAAGGTGAAGGTAAACAAATAGTTTCACCTTTGGCCAATTTAAAGTGTGCAGGAACACGATATTCCATTGTTTTGTTCTGGTACCTGTTCTGAATCCGGTAGTAAGTAACATTAGTCAGCACTAACTCAGCAGTATAAAGCTCCAGATACGGGACATGGTATTTTTCTTTTATGGCCACGGCTAATATTATTACCCCTGGCTTGACTGCTGTAGCAGGTCACTTAATTCTATTGGAGATGCATAAAGCCTTCCTCTCCTCCACCAGACTCCATTACAATCGGGTCTTATCTTCTCTAATATGCTCTGCTGTTAATGAACAATCAGTCCTGTTAATGTCCTGCTAATTAATGGCCCATCAGCCTCTTCAGAGTGGTAATTAAGTGCCAGTTGAGGCGTCTAATTGGCATGATTTCTCACTGCATCAAGTCAAGCCTGACCCTCTTGGGACACAGGAAGTGAGTTATAGCGTCGTCATCCAAGTGGAGGACTTTCACAAAGAATGCTGACTTGCTCATTTAAGGAACAGAATCCTCTCGCTGAACTGAGCAGTCGCCAACTAGGAGAGAGTGTCGCTTGACCAACATTGTGAGGAGGACAAACTGTCAAGCCTGAAAGAAGCAGTTCTCTGTGGAGAAGAAGACGTCTTTTTAATCAACACTTCCCGAGCCGTAGAGTAAGATCTGTTGTCGCGGTGAATTTAATTATCGAACATTAGGGTTAGAATGGAAGAAATCCATCATAAACTGTAACAACCTTCTTGGATTTGAATATTACTCATTTTTATTACGCAGTTATAAACTCATAGCAGTTATTAAGGTGGCTGTTGTTGCCGCCAATGAATTTGAGAGGGGTTATAAGGCTGTTTCTAAAAGATTAAATTCATAATCCTAAACTGAAATAAGTTCTGTCCATCTGACCACAAACTCTGGCCAGCTTCACCTGACTCTGCTATGCTTCATCGCAACTTGATCCTGTCGCAGTGGTTGCTGTGGTATGTTTATGTAAAGCTCTTGGGTTGATTCTTTTTTTCTTCTTTCCAGGTTTGAATTTTTGATAATTTGTCATCTGTGTTTGGCCTCGGTTATTCTTGTTTTCTGATTTCTTGCTTTGATTTAGATCAGCCATTTTTGTCTTTTCTTTTTGATCAGCTGTTTTCTTTGTAGTTGTTTATTTCAGCTACGTCACATTTTTTGTTTATACCCTGTACTCAAATATCCTGTATTTTATTTTAGTTTTGTTCTGCTCATCCCCAAGCTTTCCTCTTTCCTCTCTTATTTCCTGTTCCTCTCTCTCTCCCTCAGTCTGCCTCCTTCTCACTCCTCACAGCTGCACACTGTTTCTAATTACCACCAGTTCAATGTTCTACTAATCGAGTTCCCAGTATTTTACCTACCCTCTTCAACTCAGAACTCACTGGTTTCTTTCAATTTTCTCATCTCCTGGTCTCCGTTTTTGCTGCTTCTCTTGCTCCCTGTGTTTTACTTTCGTTAATTTTAAGCTGTTTCAGCTTCACTCTTGATTAAACATTTCATCACCAACTTCCCATCTTGAGTGGGAGTCCAACCATCACTAAAACCATGACTGCTTGGGTTTTGCATGTTGACCAAAAGGTTTCAGTCTCTGACCAGACCACAATTTTCCTCATCTTTATTGTGTCCCTTATGTGGCTTTTGATAATGTAGCTGAACTTCCTAGGTAACTTTTAACAAAAGCATTCCTTTTGTTCTTCTTTCATAAAATCCTCATTTTTTTTTGGAGTGCACATCTAATCATAGTCCTGTCAAATGATTCTCTTTCTTAAATTGTGGATCTTTTAAATTCTCCCTGACCTGTGTGCTGTGTTCATTGGTCTTCATAATGATATCCATTCACTTTGCCACCCTTTCTGATGGTCTGTTACATAAAATCCCAGTGAAACACATTGAAATTCTGGTTGTGGAAAACTTTGACAGGTATGAATACTTTTAAAAGACACTGTATGAGCTGTAAGAAATAAAGAGGCATTATTAAGATGCACATTTCAAAGTAGCTTCCCTTTCTAAATGAAATTGAGACAAGTGGCTTGTCATCCATACACTGCCAGTAAATAAGGCTACCAAACAAGCTTCACACATGGCTGATGCGGAGCTCCTTCACTAATGAGGAAAAAATACTTAAGAGAGCAGAAGTTTCAGCAAACATGGGTTCAAATCCAGACACAATCGTGATGCAGACTCACATGGCTGGCTGCTAGCTGTGAGAAACTTGGTTAATTAGACTGACTCTTAAAAAGAAAAGGAGAAGCCAAAGGTTTGGGGCAAACTTTGAGGAAAGAGCAGGCTCGATATAATACAAGCTAACAGTGAGAGGTGGCAGTTTTCACTCACATATGGCTGAGTGGTTGCTTCAAGCTGTTGGATAATGAGTAAAAAGAAAAAGGGGGGATGGAAGGATAGGCAGGCGTATGAGGATGAGCGATGAGAGAGAGGGTGGCTGCAAAAAAGACATGGGAAGGAGAGGATGGGGGAGACAGGGGTGAGGTGCTTCTTATAATGAGGGGACTGAAGAGACAAACACCTGAGTTGAGATTGAGCGAGAGAAGGTTGGAGGCAAATAAAGACTCCAATTGGCAACTCCTGTACACACACACACACACACACACACACACACACACACACACACACACACACACACACACACACACACACACACACATGCAATCAGGCCCACACTCCGATGCACAGAGTATACCAGTTGCTTGAAGCACCTTTGGATAATAAGAAACACAATAAGGTGGTTTTTATAATGAGAAACAACAGCTGAACCACCGATGGCAGAGAGAAGAGGAGAGTGAAGTGAGACGGTGCCAACGGACAGCTCCACTTACTGTACAAAACAAGGTTCTGCACTGAAATAGGAAGCTGCCATATGACACCTATACTTAAAAATGGTCTTTAAAAATGTCTTAGTAAGTGGCAAAATGTAATGCATTCCTGACTAGTACATGACAGATACACTAATGGAGAAAAAACTGTGCAGCATATTGTGGTGTAACCTGGCAGAACAAACACAGAGAAGTAAGCATGATTCAGTTGTGCCATTATCATTAAAGCAACAGATCAGGTGCTTGTTGGCATCATCTTTTATGAAGGAGTTATCTTCAGAGTCAACCACCTGTAAATGCTGCAGTACCTATACAGGTACTTGAAACATGAGGAAAAACAACGTGTAATGTGCTTTTAGTGATACATTTTTGTGTCATTCAAAGTATTTTCCACAATGAGTGCCCTATATTTCTGCCCAGTTATAATGGGAAATGTAAAAAAAAAGCCCTTGAGCTGTATGAAAGCTACATATTATCCTATGTTGCTCAATTCTACAGTTAAACTTGTGGACAAGGAAAAACAGAACGTTTTGGGACCGGAGAGGAAAATGTTCTGGGTTGTGATTTCCCCCCCCCTAACTCTCTACAGTGGCATTTACAGTTACAGAGAGACTGTAGTGGCAGCTGCAGCTGCCTCTGTGTGTGATGTCACATCCTCTGTGCAATGTGCGCAGATCTCTCAACAGCTGTCATGTGATATAGAGTGCAGCTAAAACACTAGTCATTAATTTCATGACATTAAAAGTAAAATGTTTATCAAGCAAAAAACCCCCAAAGCTTTTCTGTATTTTTTGTCTGCACATTTTTTTGAAACTGCACAAAACGCTGAGTTATCAACCTCTTGCATCAAAATGGAGAGTTTTTTAAGTACAAAAAAATCCTTTGCATGTTTTGTGAAGAATGTGTGTGTTGAGTCATATATATCTTTTTTATATCTTGCATATATGTCTGCATAAAGATATATGTAGTGCTATGCTGTCTTATATAATGTTAACACAGCAGTTCAGAAAAGGAAGCATGGGGTTGTAGTGCGGGTTGGGACTGCTTTGCTCCTTTAGGACCTGTATGACTTGCCTTAATTGATTAAACCATGAAATCTGCACTTTACTAGAAAATCCTGCAGATGAATCTCCAGGTATCAGTTTCTGACCTGGGTTAGATGCAGGACAATTACCTAGAGCATGTCAGCAATTCCACCTATAAATGGCAAAAAAAAGAAGAAATAAACTGATGTTTAACAACGAATTGCCTGGTCAATGAGTTAAATTTGATTGAGGTGCTTTAGCATGTCTCATCACTTTGACACGTAGAGGCTCTATGTTTAAAAGGAGGCATGACAACAAAATGAGATTGCAGTGGCTTTATTTAAGAATTTGCAGAACACATTTGCATCAACTCACTGACAGAAATGGTTTTCTCCAGGAGCTTTTGAACAGCACCTGCTGGCGCATTCATCTCCCTTTGCTACTTCACCCTGCTGAGGAGACACTAGGAAAGGTAAAGCTTCATTCAAACAATTAAGTTCAAATTGAGCCAACAGAAATCCTAAGAGACAAACACTTTTACCCACATTGTTCCGGTACAGGATGGATGACCAGTCTTCCCCGCCTGCATGAAACTAACTAAATGTCAATATATAAATGAAATAAAGAACTAAAACAAAAACAATTGGTTTGCGAATCAATTAAACACAACATAATAATCATATCCCATCAGTGATGGGCTCCATCACATGTCTCAAATAAGGTGGTCATGAAAAATCTCTCCAGTGTTGTTGGAGTTTAAGAAATTCTGCAAAGAAGAGTGGGACAGCATTTATCCACAGTGATGTAAAGAACTGTTGAATATTGCAAAAAGCATGATGGCGGCTGATGCTGCAAATAGTGGCACGACCAGGTATGGGGTTTGGCGTCGTAAATCTTTCGCAGGCAGGTTGGATTGGATGGCGAAATTATTGGATGATTTTTTTTTATTTCCTCAGGTAATCTCTTTTTGAATATGAAAAAATTGATGGAAAAGAAAAAGCAACAACTGACAAACTGAAGAAATCTATTTACTGAATAGTGTGTGCGTGTGCGTGTGTGTGTGTGTGTGTGTGTGTCTTTGATCAGGAAGCACTCTAACCTACCTCTTTTTTTCTCTCTCCTGGATAAGCACTTTGTTGTCCTTGGGAGACTGCTGGTGCTTGGCTTCTCATGCACACTCGCCAGGCGCTGTTCCACAGAGCTGTGCACGTGAGGTGACCTTCCTTTGCCTCTGGCTCTGTCACGCTTCTGTGGAGTACAAACACACACATGCACACATACCTGCGGAGCCTCGAGGCAGCACACACAGAGTCCCCAGCGAATGTTTCAAACTGACATTCTGTGTTGTTCCCTTTAATGGACCAATAGAAACACAAACTACCACATTTACCCAGATGAACCGCCACACATTAAACGTGCCTCTCTTCAAACTCACACCCAGTCATTCGGGCACACAACGCTTTACCAGGTAACATCCTCCATTTCCGTCTCCAGAGGTTTTTACCAGATGTCGGTCATGTAGGTGTCTTGGCAAAAACATTCACCTTTCACCCTCGAAATCTTAAATCTGCACAGTTCAACCCCCTGTGCAGCAGAGTTTGTCAGTGTGAGATGGTGGGGAAGATGCAGCCAATGCTGTAAAACTGTCAGAAATCTGTGTGTAATGTCTAGCCAACCCTACATGTTGCACATTCACTGCAAGGAGAAGGGTCGTCCCAGTTCTTATGTGGCAACAGGGTTAGTGATAAAGCTGTCTAGTTCTTCAATCTGAGCGTTTTGCATCACAGCAAAAATGTTGTGGGTGTATCATAAAGCCTCACTGGGTCCATTCTGTTTGATATAACTAACTACATCCATCAACAACCTTGCAAATGTTACACCTGGATGCCTTAAATAAGCTAAGCACATAAAACCATGATTAACTAAACCAGTGTTAAACTAATCAGCATCAGTTTGTCTCACATTGGCTTCTGGTTGCGGATTGACACCAGTAAAGTAAAGGCAGGCTAGCAACTAAATGTGGGGCTCAGATTTAGGTTACACTCTGGAGAGGATGCTATAAAATTATTGGGTTTAATTTGGACACTTTCACAAAATCTTGTTTCCCTCACCCTAAGCACAATCTTAGCCTAAAAATAAAACATTTCTTCCATTTAATTTCTTCTGTCTTAGCATAATATTGTGTTGCATAGTTTGGTAGAAATTTGTATTTTCAGCAGCTGCTGCCCTTCACACTTTTATCCCTTGAACAAAAACTGATTATGTGTTAAAAATGAGACTTTCAGCTGCTTTCATTTGCTGTGTCCTCCACAGCCACTGGTTGCTAATATAAAGTATTCTGGTGACAGCATGGTTTTGACACACACCGGTGTGTCTCAAAGTCACACCACTAGTCTGAGTCAGTGCTGAAACATCCGAATGCTGCTAGAATTTTTAGTTTTCTTGACTGGACTCGCCACAGAAGGCTTTTATGTTCCCGGATTTTCTCTCTGTTCGGTCTCGGAAGTCATGGAGAAAATGTTTCAGACATTCCCTCCTGACTTCCTCCTTCTCCTCTCCAGATATGCGCCGCATAAATATTTGTCTTACGAACTTAAATCTGAGCTGGAGACTTTGCAGTGCGTATATCTGAAGTCTGGATATGGAAATGACAAATTTATTGTGAGCTACAAGCCCAAACTTGACTGATAAGAAAAAGTTGTAAAAATGTGTGTGAGCGCTATCCAGGCCTAATATATCTGTGTCAGACAGAAATCATGTGCCTTGGTTAGACAGTTCTTAATGATAGAAATGGTGTTGGGTGTGTGATGGCTGTTCTCTCAGCCCAGATGTTGACCTCGCTGTGCAGGCAGCAGAAAATCACCTCGGGTGTCAACGTGGTTATCAGGTCTGTACTGACAGATGCTCATTAGAACATACAAGCAGACATGCACAAACCTAGCTTTTCTCACACATACTGGGTGATGACTTCACAGTTTCTTGACATGTAGAAAACCTTTTTTACACTGAATGTTGCACATATGGAAACTGGTCAGAGGACGACTTAGAATGTTTTTTTGTTTTTTTTTCCTCTGCAGATTAACTTTTTTGCTAAATATAGGTCTGGTCAGATAGCAATGCCTGAATCTGTCCAGGTAATTTTAAATTTACACAATGTGTAACTATATCACTTCACAGTTTTTGGTTGTAGTGCTTGTAATATTTCAGGTCAATTGATGTTGCAGTGAACCACATAGACACCGTAAACTATTTTGCTGCCATTTAAATCTACATATCCAATCCTAACATGAGATGTGACAGAATAATCTTGTGCTCACACTCACTCCCTTGTCGGCTCCAGAGTTTCTCTACCCGGTTTTCTCTCTTGAACAGACTGAAACACATCTGCTGCCATGTCAGGTTTAAATATCTGCCTCTAAATCTGGAGAAAAATGTGTAATCAGACTGTGGTGATGCTTTGATGTAGACCGCAGTGGGAGAGCAAAGGAAAGGAGATGGACTTCAACAGAAAGAACAAGTAATTTGTTCAAAGTGTTGCTGTATTGAAAAGAAAAAGTAATTCAACAGACCTAAATGGAAAATGAGAATGTACATTGGCAAGCAGTAAAAAGTAAGGTGATTTTCAATCATGAAACAAATACATTTATTAAAGAAATATGCATGAGACATATTTGTTTTTTTTGCAAACCTTCCCTGCTATAATACTATATAATATTGTCTTGGATCTTGAGTTGAATATTTACAATGTTATTTTTTCCCCCTCGTTTTAATCCAATGGCTAAATTCTAACTGTAATTCTTTGGTATTTCTTGTTTTTAATGTAATTTACTGCACTGCTCTTTCTCCATTTTCCCATAAAGCGCCTTGAATTACATTTTGCATGAATGATGCAACATAAATAAACTTGCTTTGAATTGATTTTAATGTATTACCACTATAATCTAAAAAAAAAAAATTACATGGCTATTTAGTGAGCCATAATTTCTCAGACTTCTTACTTCTGATGCTTTTAATTTGGAAGCAAACTCAAAGGTCCATGAATAATTGAAACTTTAATGAAAAACAACAAAAATCTTTTTTACCCCCCAAACAAAATCAGAGGCTGAGAGCTTTGTGAGACATGTTACTCTCAGTGTTTATTTAATCAACCACATTCACTTAGGGTGTTTTCTTATTTCAAGCAGCAGCTTTAGGGAGATTTGTTTCAAATAAACAATTTCTTCGTCAAGCATTTCACACAAATTAAATAAATGTAGAGGCTTGCAGTATGCTGTGAGAAAAGAGACAATGTGGTATGATCAGAATCATCTCAAATATGTACATAGGATGTTTCTGACTGTTTTTGAATTATGTTAGTGTTGTCATAATAAAACCAATAAAAGAAAAACAAGACAGAGCTTTACAAATGGATAAAGCATTACTTATCCAAAGATGTAATACAATAAAATGCAAAGACTATAAAAGAGTTAAAATAGTATAAAATGGGCTGATGGAACAATACAGACTTTTCAGCTTTTACACTAGGTCACACACTTCTTGTACAGTAGGAACAATGAGCAGACAGCCAGGTGTAAATAATCCTCCAGAGGCATCTGATTTTTTATTCATGGCTTCATCTTATTTTGCTGGTTCATTGTTGTGTCTGTCGCAGACTCCTCCCTGGTGGCAGTGTTGCTCATGAATATTAATGTTCCGAATTAGCATAATAAGATGCAGCGTTATCATCATAATAAAGGCCTACTGTATATTGGATCTCTAAAGGGATACTAGACCTCAGATCAAATCTTTGACCCCCCCCCAAAAAGAACAAAGATAATTTTATGGACAGGAGGCCAGCAGCAAGGTGCACAGATGTACAAAATCTAGATGTTTAAACAGGCAGGACATGTTTTTTTTTCATTTGTATTTATTTATTTATTTAAGCTATGCTTCTCTTTATGAGCAATGAACAAAACATGTTGCATATATTGTGACTGTTAGACTATGTGTTTTTTGTTAGATGTTTGTGATGGACTCATTTTTTGTTGTTTTCTTGTCACAAACACAAACCACTCCCCTTTGTCTCCCCAGCTCATATGTCTCTCAGATACCCAGAAATCCACACGTTTCCACCCACCCACACAGAATAATGATAATTATCTAAACCACAGGGGGGCTGCCAGCTTTGAATCTAGATTTAATCTGGCCTCAGACTGTCATATTTACAGCAACACTTGAGTGTACTTACTCAGATCAGACACACACACACACGCCCATGCGCGGGCGCATGCACACACACACACACACACACACACACACACACACACACACACACACACACACACACACACACACTCACACACACACACACACACACACACACACACACACACACACACACACACACACACACACACACACACACACACACAC
>CAEGAF010097432.1:0-19052 GCA_903067075.1 Micropoecilia bifurca | reverse complement strand
CTTTTCCAGCATGATGGAGCAGCTTGCCATAAAGCAAAGGTGATAACTAACTGGCTCAGGGAACAAAACATAGAGATGTTGGGTCCATGGCCTGGAAACTCCTAAGATCTTAATCCCATTGAAAACTTGTGGTCAATCATCAAGAGACGGGTGGACAAGCAAAAACCTAGGAATTCTGGCAAAATGCAAACATTGATTGAGCAAGAATGAACTGATATCAGTCAGGATTTGGTCCAGAAGTTGATTGAGATGCCAGGGAGAATTACAGAGGTCCTGAAGAAGAGGAGTCAACACTGCAAATATTGACTTGCTGCATTAACTAATTCTGTCAATAAAAGCTTTTGTTACTCATAATATGATTGCAATTGTATTTCTGTATGTGATGAAAACATCTGACATGAAAACCAGAGAGCAGCAGGTCATGTGAAAATATAATATCTGTGTCATTCTCAAAACTTTTGGCCATTACTGTACATGGGCTTTTTGAGTTATTTACATTTTCTAAAAGTGTCTAAGCTTTCCAATGACGTCAAACACATGGAAATAAAGTAAGAAGTTGTTATTTACTTCCAAGTGCATTAATAACATTTAGGACTATTTGTGATTTAGAATAATAAAATTTTCTAATTTTCTTTCACAATAAAAGAAAATTAGATTTGAGTTGCTTTAACAGAGACAAAAAATCATTTTCTGCACCATTAAATCCATCCATCCATTTTTTTTACACCCTTGTCCCTTAGTGGGTTTGGGAGAGGTGCACCATTAAATATAAAAATAAAAAATTAACCCATTTCTATCAAGTGTATTAATTTATTGTGTTCATTTAACATAATAATTTTAATTAAACAAGAATAACAATAGCTGTTTACCTGAAAGCATAGCATTACCAAGCAAATTCATGAAAAACAAAGTACAATTCTAACTGGAGCGATTCAGACCTCTAACCATTCAAAGGAATCCAGTCTCTAGGGTTAGGGTTAGCGACACATCGACACTCAGTAAACTAACTGTAATATCACAATTTGAGCTCCCGTCACAGCAAATAAATGGTCGTTTACATGCAGTACCTTGCAGACCACAGTTTGAGAAAGACTGTCTTAGGTGTATTTTCACATGCATAAATATCAGTTTTGGTACTTATTGAAACATGCCACTTTGGTCTTTCCATACATTCTGCACTTCTCATTTTTCCCATGTTTCCCATGTTTTCCCACAAGTCAGACAAGGCTTCTGCTTGTCTGACTTGTTTAAATTTTAGATTCAAACCAGATCCAACTTCATTGCTACAGCTGTAGTTCTACAACAGATCTTCACTTCATTCACAGCCTCTCCTCTCCTCCTTGCCGAGGAGAGTCCTCAGCGCCCGAGACCGAGACAAGACCGAGAACAAATGCAGTCGAATCCGAGACGAGACCATCAAGACATGATCTGGAGACCAAGACAAATGTTTGCTCAAAGTGATAAAACGTTGAAGAAATGCGATAATAGATCAAAAATATCTATTAATAAGGGATGACAAATGTTATCCCTTATTAATGGATAATAAGGGTATGACGTTATCATGTGGAGAACACTGCTGCGTGATGACGTCATCCCAGTCAGTATCCTGTAGCTTGCTTAGCTGTGGTAACTAGGCTGTTATAACACCCACTTACCACAGCTATATTAGCAGCTAGTTACTGCTAGCTTAACTGCCTCGAGTCACAGACCACAATAAAGATGCAAAATAAAACACCAGTCATGCCACAACAAAATTTAAGCCCTGAGATTTAATGTATTTAAGGTTAACTTAAATCTTCTAAAGAAATTTAAGACAGTTTAAGGTTTCAATGTTAGAATCATGAATTTAAGACTTTTTAAGGATGTGTGAACAGCCAGGAATCTCCAACTTTCAAATGGATCTGGTGAAGTCTCCGTCCGGCTGTGGGACTTTCTAACACAACTTTTAGAGATTTCTGAAGATTGTAAAATGTATATTTTTAGTCCCAAAAAAAGAAAAAACAAAGACTTTCTAATGAAATGAGAATTAACTTGAACATGCGTGACTTACAGTTATGGTGGCTCTTGGTGATGCTGTCTGAGTCGAGAGCGTGGTAGAACTCATAGACCGATCGACCCAGCAGGTCCTCAGGGGTGTAACCCATCAACTCTGTCACCCTGCAACACATATACGTTTAATCATGCTATCGTTCTCACAATTAATAATAATGTACCACATCACACTCCTCTGCGCTTCAAAAGGCATCACGCATGATCTCAAAATCAAACAGAATAGTTTGATATTATTCACATTCTCTGCCTGAGAATGATTAATCTCTCTGTCACTCTCATCACAAGTTCATCTCCTTAATGTCGACTCCACCAGCAGCTCTGGCTGCCTTGAGGGAAGAAATCCCTTTTCTTTTACTTCTGTCTAGCTCTTTTGAGCACATCAATGTAAAAGGCTTGGAAATATAATGTTTAAAGTGCAAACTGATACACAGAAAAAGTTTTATCAAATTACAACAACATTTATTGGGATTTCATATGAACTCAAAAAAGCATAAGATTGCAAAGAGGAAGGGATATTTTAAATTGATGAATTTCACATAACAAAAATAGCATTTTATATTGTGTCCCCTTTACTGAGATGCCCGATAATGCAGTCCAGTGCATTGTAAATAGAATACATATTCAAGTTATAAAATGGTTCAAAGTCTAAGATTTAATCCAATTCAGAATCTGCAAAGTTGCTATTCATACATTCTCCTAGTCCAATTTAACTAAGTCTGAACAACTTTACAACGTAAAGGATAGAAAAAAACATCAGTTTATAGATATGTAAAGCTGGTTGATACATTTCTGAAACTAATGTGCATCTTTTGCATTAATTGCAGCAAAAGATATGTCTATAAAGAACAGTAGAACCTGGAAAGCTGAAAAAAGATTTTATTAGTCTTTTTTGATGTGCAGGTTTTAAAATCGGCACATCAGATTTTACAAATGTCATACAAATGTCTGTATGTCTGTTCACTTCATACTAAACTGGAGCTAATTTACAAAGAGGAATAAGCAAAACTCTGGGTTTCCAGATGTGCACAGCTGGTAGAGAGACACTCTAAACGTAGCTGAACTCGATTTTATGTTAGGAGCTCAAACATACCCAGCCTCGCAAAGTTTTTCCTCCCCTTTCACCTTTTCACATATTGTCACATTACAACCAACAGACTTCATTCATTAAAATGTGAAAATTGTATGTATTCCACCTCAACAATATGTTGAACTTTTTACGCCTTTCACTGTTCTAACAGCTGTTTCCTCTTTTATTATTGGACTTATCAGTTAGCTGTTTGGGTCAGTTTTAAGCCTGCTATAAATCAAAAGCATCAAGTCAAAGTTCACTGGTGGAAGAGACTCTTCCCAAAATAAGAGCTGAACCCAAACTTTCAGCAGGAAATGACCTGGGAGCCAAGGATTCAGGAAGCTAAACCACAAAAAGAGGAACAAGATAAAAATAAGATAATTGTATGTAACCATTTGCTTTATTTTTTTCCATGTAAAGCTAAAGCATGCATTTGTGGTCAAACTCTCAAAATAAGGATGTAACTGTTCTCGATTTTATTTACAAGTTTAAAATTTTAAAATGGAAACATTAAAGCAGGGGTCACCAACTCCAGTCCTCATGGGCCACCATCCCGCAAATTTTACATGTGTCTCTGATCAAACACTCCTGGATCAAATAAACTGCTCGTTTCCAGTCTATTGCAGAGAGGAATGAATGCTGGTGAGGGAATTCAGACATTTTGGAGCAGAGGTGAATCTAAAGGTTGCAGGATGGTATCCCTTGAGGACTGGAGTTGGTGACCCCTGCATTAAAGATTTAACACATTTTTACTCTAGAATTGTGGTGGCAGCAGCTCTGCTACATTCCTTCTGATTTGTTATTTTACTTATTGGTATTGCAGTTTTGGAAAATTTCTCTTTTTGGTCTGGGATGCTGTGCAGCTCTTTACTTTGTCACTTTCAGACAGTTGCCATTACAACAAGGTATTGTTTACTTTGTGGAAGCTAGACAGCATCTCAAAAGCTCTAATGCAGTGGTTCTTAACCTTTTTTGAGGTACCGAACCCCCCAGTTGCATATGCGCATTCACCGAACCCTTCTTATTCCAACCTGCCCCCCCGACACATAAAATACTTTGTGGTATTCTGATTTAGTAATGTAACTATATTAGTTGTGTTACCACCCCCTCGCCACTAGAGGCAGTACCAACCCCAAAAAGATGCGACTAAGGAGCAGATTTAGAAGAACACCGAAGGATGCAGAATTACGTAAAAACTGTGAGCTTTTCTGAAGTAAATAAAGACACAAGTTCAAATCCATACTGAGTGTGGAGCTCCTCCAATCAGTTCTCCTCCGCAGCTCTGATTGGCTAAGCAATGTAACCTGATCCTCTGATTGGCTAAGCAATGTGATCCTCTGCAGCAAGTGATGGCAAAGCGGGGCGTCATCACGACTTTACACAAGTGTGTCTTTACCTCCGTGGCAGAGGCTCCGCCGAACCCCTGGGGTTCGATCGAATCCAGGTTAAGAACCACTGATCTAATGATATCTGAACTGCCATATCTGAACTATAAAGTGTTACGATTTCTTGTATTCTGTTGCATAAAGAATCCTGGCATTCACCCTGGAATGCCTTTGTTTCACACTTTAAAACAGAAATGCTACTAAAACAGAAAACTGAGTTCTCCTATAGTCTGCAGCTGATTCAAGCTGTAAAAGAATGAGAGAGAGCAGGACCTCAGCTGGTAGCAGGAAGGCAGAAGAGCAAAGTTAATCTGTTTCAGCTCTTTCAGCCTCTGTGATTGGCTGCCTTTTGGAAACTTAACAGTTAATGTAAAGGTGTGTGTATTTTCAGGAGAACACACAAAGACTGCTGTTTAAAAATGCTGGTCTTGCCAGTTTAAAATTTCATATGCACATATGTGCTAAAATTAGATAGTATCAAAATGAGTGCATTTCACAAATCTCCAATTTTTCACATCACGAGTCATGTGACCAACAACTAGTGGAAACCTGAAGAAGAAGACAACAGGAACTGGTTGGAGGATGATGGCACCACATGGTTTCTAATTATTGATCGCATGAACAAACTTATTAATGTGTTTCTTATTCAATAGTATGTCGCAATTGTGAAATTGCGTTTTTTCGACATTAGCAGGATATCGACAGTTTTGCATACATTTAAACACAGTTGGTGAAATATACTATCATTTAGGCTCTATTTATATAGAACAAAGTGACTGATATTTAAAGAGATTGATATTTAAAGCAAGTAAGACTGGCGTCAAAAGCTGAAAGATGCTTGAAATGAAATACTGTAGATATCGCCTGGAGATGTTCATTTATGACTGTATGAGAACATTCTGTCATTTAATGAATTTAAATTTCTTTCTTGAAGTTTCATCTGCAGTTTCTGGCTGATTTCCATTATACCAAAAGAGAAAACCTCCAACTCTTACTAAAGACCATGTGTGCAAACGGAGGATTTTGAACTAGCTGAAACTTGTTGAGCAATGTTCTTTCCCTTTCTTTTCCTCCTCTTCTCTTCACCTCTTCTTTTTTGTTTTCCATCCAGCAGGAGCTCACACTGCCAGAGCCGGGCTAAAGAAACACTCTGTCCTGTTCTCTAATGAGACCCCGTCCTTGCAGGGCCTGCATACCCACCCAGCTACTCATTTGCCTAATTAGGGAAAAAATTCAAGCAGCTATTAAACTGGATTTAAAAAGGTCAAAAATAAAATCAAACACATGAAAGCAGCTTGTTTTTTGTAAAAGCTCACACTTTCCTTCAGGTGGGAACCTTTGTGCTACATGAGCACCTTGATACGGTTATATGCGTGAGTGCATATTGTGTAACTCCAGTTTCTGCAAAAGAAATCATAAATAAATCAGTTATTGTACTTTAATGTTGCTAAATGTTGTTTAATGTAATTTATTTGTCTAATAATCAAATAAATCAGCAGCAAGAGACAAACAAAAAAATCCTTTAATCGTGTTTGGAGTTTCCACGATTGACGACAGACAAAAATGTGTCCCTCCACTCTGACAGCGTTCTATTGGGGTATTAATGTTTCATCCTGGATTTAGAGTGCACAGAGTCATTCTTGCCAATTCAAACTGACCAGTCAACACACCATCATTACTCAAAGTGGACTTTTTGTGTATGGGTGCTGCTTTAATAGCCATATTTTAATTGGAAGAAGTCCAGGGTCTGAATCGGCATCTCTACAACTCCGCTGAACTCTGACAGAGTTTCTGTAAGGAATCCAATACTCATTTGGTTTTTGAAACAGTGTGTTTGAAAATTTGTGGAGGGATCTTATACAATTTAGAGTTTATTTTTGAAATCATTTTGACGTTAGAGAAAATATAATATAAAGTCCAAGAAACATTGCTACGTGCAGGGGTGACTGCATGCATGTTTCCCTATTTCAAGGTGCAGCTGACTCCACTGTGCCTCTTGATGAGCAGCGTATGAACCTAGTATGGGAACTGATCTCAGTTCCTCTAGGTCAATTGGGCAACATGTGTGCTGCAGCTTTGTGGAGGTTGGTGTAGATGAAGATGCCAGGTTCATGGTTTCTCCCAGGATAGTTTGTTGGAGGATTGTTTCTTATTAGAAACCCTGGATTTTGTTATTTACACTCAGATTTTTTTTCTTTTACAAGTGTCAGTTTAAGCTTTTGCATATCTTCCAGATTGCATGTCCATGTTTTAACATTCAGTAAATAATATTTTACACAAGTATCTCCATCTGCCACCATGCCTGTTTCACCCTGGCTCTGATGCATCTCCACCGATTCATTCAAAATGCTGCATGAGGAACTGTTTACTCACAGCTCTGCCTGCTTTGTGCTGCTTGAGGTCTGGGAGACAGCAGAACAATTCACCCAGGCTACGTACTGGTCAATTGCTCTTCAAAATCAAACAGGCAGCTGCTTCTTTTATGTGCCAAATTGGCCACCAGGCTGGTATTATGCAAGCGATGATGGCATTATGACGAGGTCATTTTGATAACAAGCACGCAACCAGGACTTCCGGTTGAATGGCGGTGCAGTGAGTTGTGCAGTGAGGAGCACAACCTAAAGGTGTGCTCCTTTAGGTTGGCTCTTTTTTCCATTTTTGCCAGGCACTTTTTCTCGGCTTCGACCTCAAACGACATACTGTAAGTAATCTTTACATTGTACACAATTTTTTTTGTTTGGTCACTAAAATGCCACCAAGGCCCGCTGAAGGAGGAAATTCGATCCAGTCTCACCAACTGCCTGCTCCTGGTGGTGAATCTTCAACTAGTGGTGAGTCCTCTCCACCTGTGTCCGAGGCTGTAGCCCAGGCCACTGCAGTTAGAAATGTCAGCAATCTTAAAAAGGAGCTACTTTCAGCTCTTCGAGGTGTCTTTGCTGCTACACTTAAAGTCGAGTGTTCTTTTGAAAATAAAGTGTGTTTTTTTTTGGGGGGGGGGGGGATATGCTTGCATTATTATGTCATTACATCAGTTTAAAATGGTCTTCAAACAATATTATCATTTATCGCAATAATTTTTGAGACAATTAATCGCCCAACAAAATTTGTTATCATGACAGGCCTAACCCTTTGACATTATGTGGGTTTCGTACCTGAGGTCCAAGAGACAGAAATCTACTTTCCTGCTTTTGCGTGGATAGTGCAGGCTTTACAGTGGCCACCTGATGTTTGGTCACTACTTTTACAGTGGAAAATCCATGGTAAAGCTCAAGAGCTTGTAGCCGCCCTCCCTTTAAGTATGAGGTGGTTAAAGCTGCCATTTTGAAAGCTGATGAGCTTGTTCCTGAGGCTTACCAGCAAAAATGTAGGTCTTTTAAGTAAAGCCCCACTCAAATGTAGAGTTTGCCAGGAAGAAGGGAAGTCTCTTTGACTGATGGTGTGCTTCAAGTAAGGTAAATTACTAGAGGAGTTGACAAATTGTCTAACTGAGCATGGTGTTGTACATCTGAATGAGCAAAAGGTAAACTCTCTGTCTTCTGCTGCTGTTAGTAGATGGATATGTTCTTACACATAAGTCTACCTTTTAGTCTTGTGCTCATTGAACGTGTTAACTGCTAAAACAGTTGTGGAACAATCTAGGTTAACTCCACAAAAATATCACAAAGAATGTTTCCAATATCTCAAAACAGGTTATTTTATTGCTAACTGTTTGGCTTTGAAATGAAAAGAAAATAATTCTTTACAGACCAAACCAAAAGCTGTGGGTTTAATTAAGAACAAAGCTCATGTCCTAGAAAAAGCTGAACTTGACTGTACCCCTGATCTTTGTTTTGAACCCTTCTGTTGGATGGGTTAGTTTCCTTTTTTGGAATGCCTAATGATCAGCGTCCAGTTCGTAGTCTGTGTGATACTGGATCCTCACAATCTGTTATCTTGGCAGACTCCTTACCTTTCTCTGAGCTGTCTGCTTCTGGCTAAAGTGTTGTACTACAAGCAGTTATGTCCCTTGATCTGTACATCTGGTACATTTGCGACCAAAACAAATTTCTTTCACTTTTCCTATTTCCATTTGTTAGCAATTAAGGGTATTTCCTTTCTGCTAGGAAATATTGCTGGTGGTAAGGTAACTTCAGCACTGGAAACATTAGTTTCCTCCTCTCTTCCCAAAGGGGAAGAGCCAACACCTTGTAGGCTACTTCTTGTGTTCTCACTCAAGCTCAAAAGTTAAAGAGAACTTCAACAACTGATGTTGACGTCTGACAGTTTACTTATGTCAGTCTTTTCAGAGGAGGAAAACCCATAAAGTTTAAAAACCTGGACAGGTTTAAAAACCAATGAAGGCCAGTACTGCCACAGCTGTCGCACCTCTCAGATACACTCTTAGAAATGGCTGTAAATTTACAGCAGAAATCCAAAATATGGCAGGATACCGTCAATTTGATGTCTTCTTCCGTTGTCACAATCAAGACTGACAAATAGCGGTAAACTACCACAAAGGAATTGTATAATACAGTTATTTTAATTGGCAAGACATTTTACTTGTATTTGCATCTTAGATAACCAGCATTTAAAGTCAATATTAAACAGAAAGAAAAAAATACTTTCCATAATAAATCTTTTAGGGAATTAATCAAAATCTACAGAGCATAATCAAGTGTTAGATTACCAGTGTTGGTGTAATATGATAAAAATACAATGTTAATTAAAGCCGCAGGCAGCATTGGAGACCCTTGCAGCGAAGTGCCAAAACCTATTGACAACCGAGGGGTTCCAGCACCGCCATGCTCTCGCCACCGCCAACGCTCTCCAGCAGTTCCCGCAGCCGTCCGCCAGGCGACACACACTTACATCTTCCGCAGCGCTCCCTGACACGAACGCAGGCAATCTGAATTGCAATTTCAAGCTACTGGGCTGTTTAGCCTTTATCAAGTGTAGTAAGTCTGTAAAAACAAATCCATTCTTGATATATATGTATGTATATTTGTTTTTTTTCTCTCTTTTTTAAAATTTCCTTTATTTAACCAGGTAAACCCCATTGAGATCCAGATCTCATTTTCAAGGGGGGCTTGGGCAGAAATCTGCAGTACACAGCAACCTGGTTACAAAACAAAATACATAGTTAATCTTAGTTTTTGAATTTTATTTTATTTTATTTTGGTTTTGGTTATTTTCTTGCTTCCTGTTTGGCATCATATCCTGTGTGTTCCCGCTGCTCTCCTCAGTTCACGCTGAGCTGCGCTGGGGAGAAGTAATTGTATAAAGTTGTCTTATGTTTATGTGTAAAAATATTCAAAATTTTGTTAAAAGTATGTTCACTAAGCTCACAACTTGTTGTTAAATTGTTTTATGTGTAGTGCAGCACACTATTGGGTATTTAATTCCCACATTAAAGACAATTATCAAGTTTACCATGCAAACGGTTTTATTTTTGTTCTTTTGGTTGGTTAAGGTCTATGTGGGGAGGCCAGAGCCCGGGAACTGATGTGCTAAAAGCATTTTTATTTTGAACAGCAATAACATTGCTTTAAATGTTATTTGGATGTTAAATTAATGTGTTTAGTATATTTTTATATTGTAGTAAAGGATTCTTTTTGTTGATTATATGATTTGAACAGTGAAAGGTGTGATTATTGAGCAGATTAATCCTGTTTTATTTTAATTGTTTTGACATTTTACTTTATTTGCTGACCTTAAGTTTTAATTGGTTGTGGCACATTCCTATCTCAGTTTGTGCAAAGCTGCGCAGGGGAGAGGTCTGTGTGGGGAGTCCAGAGCCCGAGAGCTGCTGTGCTAAATGCATTTTTATTTTGAACAGAATTAACCCGCCTTCCTGCTACAAAACACTCTGGGTCCTCGACTGCTGGTTTCTTTCTTTACCCACACACAACGCAGAGTACATGCAACAGATGAGTCTGTCGGAAGCGGCTACACAAGCATCACATACTGTTCCTGATAAGAGTGATGACTTAATCCCAACACATTCTACAAGAGAAAGGCACGTGAAACAAATGTCTCTTTGGATGTGACAACTAGACCACGTGTTCGTCCTCCTTTTGCAGCTGAGCTGGAGGTTATTAATCAAAGATTGCGAAGCTCAGGCCCAGGGAGACGAACTACAACCCCTGGACCTGACACAGGACACAGAGACACTAGGGACAGTGAACCCTAAGTCCAACAAAGTTTTACCTACCATGATGAAAGAAGGCAAAATAATACTAGGCTATTATAACAACTGGTCAGAGATTCAGAGACCTAAATTAGCTGTCTGGTGTCACCATGGAGGGATTTCTTTATTTAAATAGATTCATTTTTCAGAGGGAGACACAGTGAGGGTATCGTGATTTTAGTAATTATATGTTTATAAGAGTGATTTTCTGTTGTCCTTCCATGGAAGCGGGCAGCAACCAGACGGACATTAAAACGATTTTTAATATAATTTGCTGCTTTGACATGATCACAGAACTGCCAAAAAATATGTACAGAAATACCAGACAAAGTGAATCAAAGCAACATCATCAGCCAGTTTAACGCTGAACTGATGCGGAGCGGAGCTGCACCATGAAGCTACAAACACTGAATAGAAGAGCCGCCATCGATACAGTTACAGCCAAACATGATTTAATGTTACACAATACAGTTTTACCAAGTTGCCCAAAGTCTAAACTGGTATTGTTGTGCATATGAGGTCTAAAGTTTACCTTCGACCAAACGCCCCCAAAGGCATCCCAGCGCCCCCTTTTGTAAAAATGACCGCCAGCGCCCCCTGCTGCCCTCTGAACGCCCCCTGGGGGGCGGCACCCCACGTTGAGAACCGCTACAATAAACGATAATATTGTTTCAAGACGTTTTGACACTGAGTTAATGGAAATGACTATTAATGCATTCGATTTCCTGCCATGGATAGATATACTTTATTTTCAAAAGAATACATAACACTGGAACATATAAACAATAAGCCAATAAGAAAGCGCAGATTCTCCTCTGCGCTTTCTGAGGGGAAATTACGGAGGGGAATCCCAAACAGCTGACAAGGCGCAACCCGAAGTTCAGCGAACATTGGAGATGATATGTGGAAACAACATTAATGTTTTCAACATTTCGTGCAAAGAATATAGAAATGAAGGGGAGGAGTTGGAGCCAAATTGCTACCACAGTTGATAAACCCGGTAACTTTTCAGCTGTTCTTTGTTCTTTTTTATGCGACTATTTGCCCCAAAACATAAAACTTAAATTAAGTCACCTGATGCACCGTGGATTCTGGTTTATGTAGCCCAAAAGGATCAAAAAGTCAAAATGCAGAACTTCTTTGGTTGGTTTATTTCACAGTTCAGGTAAAAAGGTTAAGGCTTCTTCTTTTCCTTTATTTATTTAACCAGGTAAATCCCATTGAGATCTAGATCTCTTTTTCAAGGGGGACCTGGGCAGAAGTCTGCAGTACACAACATACACTCACTCACACCTAGGGGCAATTTGGAGAGGCCAATTAACCTAACAGTCATGTTTTTGGACTGTGGGAGGAAACCGGAGTACCTGGAGAAAACCCACGCATGCACAGGGAGAACATGCAAACTCCATGCAGAAAGACCGGGGCTGGGAATCGAACCCAGAACCTTCTTGCTGCAAGGCAACAGCTCTACCAACTGCGCCACTGTGCAGCTTTTGCTCTGCTTCTGCTTTTGCTCTGATTCCTGCACCTATTCTCTGACTGATGACTGAAATGACTGAAGTGACTAATGACACTGAAGACTGGTAAGAAACCTTGTGACCACCCACGCGCATAATAAACTACCTAAGCTATCTATTAATTTCAGGTTGGGATGTGGGTATTTCATGGTATAAATGTGAAATACCCACATCCCAACCTGAAATTAATTAACTAAGTGAATTCCTTATCAAAAAACGTATTCTAAATAACAAATTAAACAAAAATTCTAATAATAAATTAACCATAAAATAAACAAAAAATAAGAACAAACAATTTAAATTCTAAGATTTAACCAAAAAATTGGAAAATATCTCCTACATAATGATTTTTATTCAGTCAGGACTTTACGCTGACTCTCGCCATATGCATCATAGGTAGATTCCAGTACGCATTGATTAATGCCTGGTTTTAAAATTAGTTATTTTGTAACCATGTGGCTGGACACCACACTGCACTGTGAACCCAATCGAACCATTATACTTAGGATTTCTGTCGGCTAATGTGTCTCAGGTTTTGAAAATGGGCCGACTATCGGCCGACAACTTGTGTAGTGTGCTCTGGGCATTGCACAAAGGAAATGAGGAAGGGAGGGTCAGTGGGGAGCACCGGAGCTGAGCCTTTTCATCCAGTGTCATGAACAGAAATAAAAAAAGACAGAAAGAGAAATAAAGCCGATAATTAAAATGTGGTCAATAGGTTTTATTTATTGTACGATTAATTGATTTATCGTTTATTGCAACAGGCCTACCTGGTGGAACAACTCACGGTTTGGAAAAAAAGACCCTCCCACAACAATAAGAAGAAGACTGGGAAAACTTTGACAGGGGCGGGAGACATCAGCTGAGTTTGCAGAGGAGGTAAAATGCCTGACCACACTTGCATATCCAGGGGTAGATCTCCAGCTGCAGGACCAACTGCCAACTGATACTTTCCTCAAAGGATTAAAAAATCAGAAAGTGGCATACAAAGTCATGAATCGTGACCCAAGCTCCTTCATAGAGGCCCAAAAGTTTGTAAAGGTTCATGAGCATAACTTTAGAGCTACTGCGGGTAGGGACACAGATGTAAAAAAACAGAGCAAGGCGTATTTCATGGGTTGATGAGGGGGACATGTACGATGACAGTGCAACAACGTCCCGCAGGATCAGTACTCCTCAGTATGTTACAGCTGACCAGTTTGCTGAGCTGGCAGAACAAGTGAAGATCCTTGTTAGCACCGTGGGAAACCTACAACTCCAGATTGCCAATTTCCAGCCCAAAAGCGTAGGATCCCAAAACTCCAAGGCAGCCCAAAGCTCTGTAACAGAGAGAAAACAAAATTACCAGCACAAGCAACCCAGCAGAGGGCGCTCTCAAACTCCAAGTCCAAATTGTGGAACAAATGGCACGTGTTTTAAGTATGGAGAGACAGGACATTTTAGGAAGGACTGCATTTAGGGATCCCAGTTCTGTGATTACAAGAAACAATGACAAGTAAATAGACAACTGGCTGCAGTCAGCTATGTAAAGGGTGCATGGCCTCAGATTTCCAACTACAAGGCAGACAGGTTGCACTAAAAAGAGGGTTGAGAGTCTGCAAATTCTTCTGACCCTAAATGGCATCCCAACGCAGGCCGAAGCTGATATTGGAGCTCAGACAACTGTGATATCAGAGGAGCAGTATCAAAGAATTCTGAACGGTAACCCTGCACCTGCAGATCTACATCATACCTACCTACTAAATGCAGGAGTTGGAGAGGGAATGAAAGCTAAACATGGACTCACAGTGACCTGCCAGATTGGGTCCAAATCCATAGACTAGGAAGTGCATTTAGATTATGTCCTTCTTGGATTGGATCTAATGAAGGCCCATGATGTTGTCATCTATAACCAAGGCAAATTTTTCATTGGGAATGAATTGGTCCCCTCAAAAATTGTAGGAGATGATGGATCAGACTACTGTGTGGCTAGAGTAACTCTGGAAAAAACCTCAATCATCCCAATCAAATCTGAATGTATCGTGCGGGGTGAAGTGGAGTACCCACAGCCAGGTCCCTCACAGAGGGCCTCACTTATGGTAGCCACCAAACTTTGGAGGTGCTCTGGAATATCAGAGATTGTTACTACTCTCCCAACCACCAGTGATGGTGCAGTCCCTTCTGGATGGCTAGGCATTGCATTTGGTTTTGGTGCAATTGGGGGTAGAGGATAAACGTCAACTAGGAGTCCAAGGCAGAGCCACTCGCCTAGTTGAAAAATTGCACACTCTGATCGGCACCTTTGGCTTCATGGTGACAACAACACTTCCAGAGGATACATTGTTTGTAATGTTAAAGGGTTCCAATAACTCTGTAACCCAGAAACAACAGTTCATTCAGCTGCTCCTCCCGTACCAATCCATCTTTGCTAAAAGTGAGTCTGACCTTGGCTACTTATCCGCTGTTACACACAAAATTGACACCGGGTCTGCCAGACCTGTGCGTCAACCTGTGAGAAGAACCCCTCTCAGATTTCAAGGTGAGGAAGAAACACATCTTAAAAATATGCTGGCAGAGGGTGTAATCACACCATCAGCATCTGAGTGGGCATCCACAGTTGTCCTAGTTCGAAAAAAGGATAAAGGAGTAAGATGATGCGTAGATTACCGCTGTCTGAACAATCTAACAATCAAGGATGCTTATCCATTACCCCAGATTGAAGTTGTGGGTGGAGCCACAATGTTCTCTACTCTTAACCTTCAATCTGGATGTTTGGCAGATTGCAGTGGATAGTAAAGATCGAGAGAAGACAGCATTCATCACCAAATGGGAAATACACTCAAATGCCATTTGGACTATGCAACACTCCAAGTACATTTCAGAGAGCAATGGAGCTCGTTCTCGGGGGCCTTCAGTGGGAAACTCTTCTCTTCTATCTGGTTGATGTCATTGTCATAGGAAATGGAGTAGACCAAAGTTTGGACAAACTCGAGCATGTTTTTAAGAGGTTCCAAAGCTATGAATTAAAGCTTAAACCATAAAAACCATAATCTGCTGTAGGAAGAAGTTCTTTTCTTGGGTCACATTGTGAGTGGCAAAGGAATCAGTCAAAACCCAGCCCTCATCAAGGATGTACAGCAGTGGAACTCCCCCAATAACTTGCAGGAGCTACAAACCTTTCTTGGGCTGTGTAACTTTTACTGGAAGTTTGTACCCAATTTTGCAGAGCTGGCAAGCCCCCTCCATGCTCTTCTCAGAAAGGGAACAGTGTTCCTATGGACTGATGAGCAGCAGTCTGCATTTACAAGGTTCAAAGAGAAACTGATCAATGCACCAGTGTTGGGATACCCTCAAGCTGATGGGAAGTTAATTCCAACAGCAGTGTGAGTGCTGTGTTGTCACAAGTACAATGGGGAGAGGAACGAGTTCTGAGCTATGCTAGTAGCCGTCTTTCACCACCTCAGCAGAGGTATTGTGTCACTCGCTGTGTATTACTTGTTGTTCATTTCACAAGGTAGCTGCGCCACTATCTACTAGGTAGAAAGTTTCTACTTAGGACAGACCATGGACGTCTCACCTGGCTTTTTAGGTTCAAATGTCCCAAAGGACAACTAGCTCAGTGGCTTGAAAAATTAAGCCAGTGCGGCTTTCAAATTGAACATCGAGCTGGAAAACAACATGGTAATGCAGATGCAATATTGAGGATGCCAGGAGAAAAGGTGGAGAACTGTGACTGTTACCAGGCAGGGATTAACCTATCAGATCAGCTATGTAAAGGGTGCAGGTACTGCCCAAAAATTCGCATTCTGTGGGCCAAGTTTGAAGATGACGTGGATGATGTTGTGCCTCTAGCCTTAAGGTATATCCAGCCCAGAAGCAGCACCAATGATGGATCTCACACATTAGGAGATCCACCATCTGTGTCCCTACCAGAAAGGCCAGAAGTCAATTAGATTGAATCAACTGTTGCCAATTGTTTCTTTTCATTTATATTCTCCATAAATGAGAAGAAACAGGGACACTTCCTACCAAAGAGGAAGTGGCGCTGGAGAGCCCTGCAGTGAGAAAGTTCTGGCTCTGTTGGCCTCAAGTCACACTGAGGCAAGGAGTGCTCTATTATTCCTGGGAGAAAATTGGACATCAGCATCCAAACTTGCTGTTATTACTTCCCTTGTCCATGCAGAAGGAAGTCCTGGAATCATGCCATAACCCTCCATACTCTGGCCATCTAGGAGAAGCCAAAACCCTTGAGCGTGTGCGTTGGTTCGGCATGAGTGGAGATGTTCACCTGTTTGTCAAGAGATGTCCACACAGTAGCATTTGTAAGATCACAGGCCTGGCAAAGAGAACAAAACTACCAAGTTGGAGCACCTCTGGACTGTCTACATCTTGACATCCTCAAGCCATTCCCCATTGTCCAGCACTGGAACAAATACATTCTTGTTATTATTGACCAGTTCACAAAATGAGTTGAAGCTTTCCCCGTTCCTGATCAAAGTGCTGAAACGACTGTAAGGAGGCTCGTCTACGACTTTATTGCCAGGTTTGGGGCTCCACTCGAGCTACACACAGATCAAGGTCGTAACTTTGATAGTTCCCTGTTTCAGAATGTATGCAAGTTCCTGCAGATCACTAAGACCAAACATACCCCTTACCACCCTTCTTCCAATGGACAAGTAGAATGATTCAATAGGACCTTATTGCAAATGCTTTGAATCTATGTGAACCAGGACCAGAAGAACTGGGACAAACAGCTGCCACTACTCACAGCAGCTTATCGCAGCTCACGACACGCAGTGACAGGGTTCACACCTAATAGGCTTATGTTTGGTAGGGAAGTCCACCAACCACAAGACATTGAGTCTGGCACTGCAAAACTCAAGGTCGATGCACAGGAATATGCAGATTTCCTCTACAATCTGGAAGAAAGATTAAAGGAAGCACATGACCTGGCAAGAGCCACCTTCGCATTGCACAAGAGCAACAGAAAAAGGTGCATGACCTCTGGGTCAAAGAACACTTCTACAGTGTAGGAGACCTGGTGTTTGTCAAAAATGATGCAAAGAAAAAAGGGTTGAGCCCTAAGCTTCAGAAACGATGGAAAGGCCCGTTAATCATTGCAGCTTGCCGTGGTCCTGTACTGTATGCTGTATGCTGTATGCTGCTCCCGTTGTCTTTTATCCACCGCCTTTTCTTTTTGTTATGTCTTTTATCTCTTAAAATGACTCCACAAACTATCACTATAATTCTACATCGTCATCCGTGCTTGCTTATTCTAAATTTCCGCTATGTTGGGGGTTTTACTGGATTATCCTCTGAAATCGGGATGTTTGTGACTGGAATCGGTTCCTGCCTTGTACACGAACCGATCGTACTTTTATCAGCTCTGTGGTCACAGAGGTTTGGAGAATCGGCCGACAATTCTTAAATCTTTCCGTCTAAACCAGACTTAAGACTCACAAGCTCATCTCCTGACGACTGCCCAAATGCTCCGACTCTGGTCGCTATGGTAACATTTATATATCCTATTGAAATAAGATACAGAAGTGCCACAAAATCAACATTTTACTTTCATGAAAGTTTTAACTCACAATAACTACTAACGGAGCCCTGAGCTTGTTTCTCTGCAATGAGACGGTCCCATCAGGGAGTGATGGGAGACAATGACAACTGAGCTGTGTTGCTTGAGCACAGAGTGCTTGGTCTCTACGTGTTGCAGCTTGAAGCTTCATTCTAGTCGGTCGCTGCATGTTACACAGAGCAGCTTGTAATGTGAGACTCACCTACTGGTCCGGGATAAATCCATCCTCCTGTCTCTCTGGGCCTTTTCCCCTTTGAAAAAGAAACTTTCCAAAGACATCTGATCTTTTTCCGACTCATTTTGCTGCTTGTGGGCTCAGTGTTGGCGTGCAAGTAACCAGACTACTAATGATTCACTTCCTGCTAAAGAGCCCCCTGAAAGAGCCCCCTTAAAGAAAAATCCACATATAAACGGCTTATAGTCCAGAAAATACAGTAAATGAAAAAATATCTAAATGCTCTCTGGTATTGTTCAGGGGGCCGGACCAAATGTGGAGGTGGGCCGGATCCAGCCCGCGGGCCGTAGTTTGGGGACCACTGCTTTATACCATACACATTTCAGTAGTTAAGTTATTATAACTACTTTTGATCGTGTAACCTGTAATGAAGGCATTCAGTATTCCAAAAAAATGGGGGTAGTGTAAGGAAGGTTAAACTTTATTAGACTTTAAGCTTGGTTTTGTATTTTAGTTCTTCGAGCCTAAGTTAGATCAGTGAATGCAACACAGCCCTGGAGGCAAGGCTAGTATTGCGAGATTGGGTATTCGTGTTGTTGTTGGTCATTGCTTTCACTGCTCACTTCTCGGACATTGCTAAATGCGGTCTGTGCCAGAGCTAGAGCTAGAAACTTGGACTGATTACCTCGTTCGTCTATTAGTATCACATCATTCACAACAAACATCAAACAAGGTAAATATGTTTCATTAAGTATTTAACAAACAAATGGCTTCTACTGCGATAATTATGTGAAATTAAATAAATTGTTTAATATTAAAAAAATGTTTGGTGCTGTCAGGTTCAGAGTTATCCTTTATCAAACTTTTTTTTGCCTCTTATTTAGTGGAAATATTCATGTTGATGAGACTTTCTCCAAAATGATAACCTTTTTCAACCTTTATAACTCCAATTTTGAAAATGAGGCTCTAACTTTCACAAATGACATTGAAATAAAATTCAGTGCAACATCTGGTTGGAGGTGATTCCTCTGGAACATGTTGGAGGAAAAACATCCCAACTTCAGAAGATGAGCTTTAACCTAACAGACTCTGTGGTTCCTCCTGTCAGTATGAGAGTCAGGATGAGGA